>JASAND010009201.1:0-18621 GCA_030248195.1 Trissonchulus latispiculum | reverse complement strand
ATATATCAAATCCATTTTATCACACAACGAGCATTGTACTCTTTTTAACTTTAAACGCCACTTACCAGTAGTTCCTGACATCGTCTTAGGATTTCTGCAAGGCTGTTTTTCAATTAAATCGTAACTGACTGCAACACGATGCTGTATTTAAAACAATTTTGCATCATAAACAGTATAGGTTTCATAAACTGGGCTCAAAATAGCTCCCAAAAGTTGGGATCAAAACAGCTCCCAAAAGTTGGGATCAAAATGGCTCCCAAAAGTTGCGATCAAAATAGCTCCCAAAAGTATGGATCAAAATGGCTCCCAAAAGTTGGGATCAAAATGACTCCCAAAAGTTGGGATCAAGTTGGCTCCCAAAAGTTGGGATCAAAATGGCTCCCAAAAGTTGGGATCAAAAGTGTCTCCCTAGCAATTCTACAGGTTGATGATCTCAGAGGTAATTAGTCACCCAAAAATTTCATTACATGACCCAAACATCAGCTTAATCACAAACGGCTATAGGGATCAAGACGACTCCCAAAAATAGAGATCAAAATGGCTCCCAAAAGATGGGATCAAAATGGCTCCCAAACTGCGCTCAGTTGAAGTCTCTATTACTACTGATGTATATAGAAGACTAGCTGTGCCAATTGGAGATATATACAATCAGTTTTTGCTTAAAGATCTTTAAGCAGTTTGTAAAGTTTCAATAAAGTCCTTAATGTGGATTTGATATGAAAACCAAACCAAAAGTTTGATTACATTATATTTGTTTCTATTTTTTCCGCTTTAGGGAGCATCTAAAGAGATGAGAGCCCCAGATGGCAGGCCTTTTATTGATTGTGCTGAAACGAATGAAATTCGGCAACTACTTAACTGTTAATGATCCCGTGCTTATTTCACTTCCTATCGCACATTCTCTTTTTGCATCAATAAATATTGTATTATAGGATGTGCTGGAAAATAAGATAATTTTGGGGGCTGGGCCACTAGGGCGCACCCAGGATTTTCAGGGGGTGGGCGGATTTGAGGCCGAAAAAATTTGCTTTCGCCGGGCGCGCTTTCACCAGGGATGACGACACTTCAATAAAGAGTTCCGTGCTGCTTCAGTATAACTGACGAGATTTGGGAACAACCATAAGTCCCCCAGAAGTTGAAAAATATTTTAAATTATGAAAAGTCCGTAATAGAAACGTTTAAAAAGAATATATGTAGGCAAATTTTTCAACATTCGGAAAATCGTTTAATGGAATCCTTTAAAAAGATTTGTATAAAAGTTGACAATTTTATGGACATTAACGGCCGCTTGCACCAAATCTGGCTAACATCTAATTAGACTAATCTGTAATTAAATTCTAATTAAGGCCATTTTCCGTTGCACCAAATGAAAAGTTAGTTAGATTTTAATTCTAGTCAGGGGTAAGATTAACATTTGACTAACTTTCTGACTAACATCTGATTAAACCGTGACCAACTTCCAGCTCTGCATCTTACACACTAGTTTACTGGAATTTCTTCGTTAATTATTACGAAACACATTCATAATGTATATAGATAAAATAATAATAATAATAATAATATAAATCTGTTTAGCAAAAGGAGTAAAATTACTTAAACTAGTGAGGGCGATGATCGCTACAGCCTAGTACTAATTCTACTAAATTTTTTAAAATCTGAAAATTTGTTTCAACTTCGAGCGAGGAATTATGACAGACGTTATGTGCTCAGGCAACGTTTGGTTCGATTCCCGGCGGATCCAAACCTTGGCGATACTAAATGCGAGTTCGTGCTCCAACGGAGTAACGGAAAAATGGACAAATTTCTGCGTTTTCCCGGTTCATGCTTGAACGCAGCAACGGACAAACGGACAACGGAGAAACGGAGATTAAGCTTTCTGTTGTTTACATAATCCAAGCTTCTGATTGGTTGAGGGCTATGGTAGACGACGGAGAAACGGAGCAAGTGAGAAGCGGAAAAACCGGACAAATGGAGAAACTGACGATAACTGTTATTTTTCCCGAAATAAAAATTTTGAAAATTTTTTAGTCGGGAAGTTGTTTCTGAACAATTTAGTTTTAGACTATTTGGCTTTTTTGTTTGGCAGGTTTGGACCATATTACAACTTTTGATCTACTGAATGAGAGCTTTCGAACGATGCCCATATGAGCTCAATTGAGCAACTTTCAATTTTTGCCATTTGCAGCATCACCCTATCGAGTACTTTACGCATGCCGCACGCAGGTGGACTCCCCATGTGTCCAGCTACACTTCACCCTACCCCCAATCCACGTGCAAAATCTTAGCCGAATCAGCCAACCCTAGCAAAAGTTATAGCACTTGAAATCAATTTTGAGCCATTTCACCGGTTTTGGCCCTATTACAATTTTTTAGCTACTCAACGAGAGCTTTCGAATGATATATATACCCATATTGGGCGGTTTCCGCAACTTGTGCGTGGTCACAAAACACTTGATCGTTCGTTCTTGGCTGGCTCTCAATAGCTCGCCAGGCACCCGAGAACTGGACCGACCTCCCACTTTTCGTGACACCCACTATAAATACTAAAAAATTTCTCCTTGCCGTTTGGTTCAATGAAAGCATCCACGCTTTGCACAATGAGAGAAGACATATTGGGTAACATACACATGGCATTAGCTTTGCTGCAACCCTAACGGTTATAGAGCAATGCTATCCTAAACTTGACGAATCGTCGAAAATTTGACAAATTTTGGCCGCCGAATCATAAAGTTTAAATCTGGTACGACCCTGGAAGCTGAAATTTGGTGTGAACATACACCCCATAGGTCTACAAAATTGTGCCAAATATGAAGGAATTCTGCCCGGGCATTATAGTTTTATTCCACTTGAAACCTGGAAAAAGTGGCAAAAACCGGCAAAAAGCGAATTTTTGAAGATTGTACAATATGTATATCAAATCGATAGCTTTCATGATTCTGAACAACTTTTCTTCTTGGCTATCGCTATCGCGTATTTGCCACCTATTTCAAGTTATTTTCGAAAAACTGAAATTTCATATATAGTTTGAAAGGACCACTGAATTGATTTCGACATTCACTTTGCCGTAGTTTAAAAGTCTTGATTACATTGCGGAAACGTTTGTAATGGGTGGAAATCATTAATTTACGTTTACTTTGTTGCTAAGAAAAAGTATTTGGACATACCCGTACATACGATCTGTTACCTATTTCCGGAGCTACATCAATTATTTTGATAGGGCATCTTGTAATACAGCATTGAAACACATAAAAATGTTCATACATGATTGTTGCCAATAATACAATTATTAGGCAATACATAGATATCGTAACATAAACTATATGAGTAGTGCATGCGACCTCTACCAGACTCAATGCTTATTGCTTATCAACTGTGTAAGGTTGTTTTAGTTTCGTGTGGGAGGCTGTACAAACGCTACAAGAATGTACTGTTCAGGCAGTTGAGTTGGCATTCAACTGAGTACTCAAAGTTCCAGCCATGCATTGATTTGACGGAAACAGGTTGAAATTTATGTTATTATGGTAGGGTCAGTAAGGCTACAAATCAGTACAATTTGAGCCAAATCTGTCAGCGTTGTCAAGCTAGAACGCCTTGAGGATACTTTTGGAACCAGAGCAAAATTGACATTTTTCACGTTTCAAGTGGAATAAAACCATAATGCCCGGGCAGAATTCCTTCAGGTGTTTTCATTGAACCAAACGGCAAGGAGAAATTTTTTAGTATTTATAGTGGGTGTCACGAAAAGTGAGGGGTCGGACCCGTTCTCGGGTGCTTGGCGAGCTCCAGCCAAGAACCAACTACCAAGTATGTTTTTGGCCACGCACATGATGTATATTCATGCAAAAAATGCAACTGATCCAGGAAATTTGGGGCACCCCCATTTTACTCGTCCCCCCTTAAATCTTGAAATTTTTAAGGTTTTGAGCTTCGATTCTGTTAACATTGCTGTAAGAGAGAGGCTGAATAAACAGTAAATTGTGCTTTATATTAACTCAGAGAGCTGGAAACGGTTCTTTTTAAAGCGAACTGAAACTCCGACTAAAACTAAAACTGAAACTATTTTACGTTGCCGACTGAAACAAACTATTTCGAACCACCGACTGAAACTGAAATCGGCTACTGAAACAACACAGGTACTTTCGCATGTCGCATCGGGATGAGCCCCCAGGTATCCCAGAGCACTTCACCCCTACCCCCACTGACATGCAAAATTTTAGCCAAATCGGCAAAGCCAATCTCGAGATAGAGAGGGGGACAGAGAAATAATAAAAAATAGATAAATAATGGACATACCCAAATTAAAGGGTTGCCTTTTTGTGAAAAAAACAGCAACCCAATAATAATGATACAACTTATAATTAATTGCCAAAAAATGTCACTGAAGTCAAGACTAGTTAATGTTTAGTTAAGATCGGCTTTAATTTATATAGTTTGATAGAAACCAAGTCGGATCACCGAATCGACTGACTCAAACAATCCGATCCGGCCTTCAGATCGCATCTATTTTGCTGATCCGGTCTACATCACTAATCTCCACCTACCAACATCATCCAATATATACGGTAAAATTTTCGTCACTTCCCCAAATCACCTGACAGAACCGATAGATGTTCTAAAAGCTGTCTAGCTTTGCACTTGTACCTGAACCTACCTCAGCTCGATTTCGAATTCTGCTTTGTTAGATATGGAGCTATATTGCGTTTGGGTACGAGTGAAAGACAGGCTATTATTATTACCGTCACAAGGCAAAACGAAGTCCCACCCAATAATAATAATAATAATAACAACAACAACAACAACAACAACAAAAAGGCTCTCACGCCTCTCGCATATTAAATCCTAACTAAAATCGTTGACATTGTCCAGGGGCCAGTTTCATAAAAAACCGTCTCGAGTTCTCGAGTTCTCAAGTTCTCGAGTAGTCTGTTTTCCGCAACAACAACCTTTTTCTATTAAAAATTATATGTAAAAGTATCTACGGAAGATTTTATGGTGATTTATTCACTCCATTCTACAAGTTATTGAAGTAGGAAGAAAAAATTTACGAATTTAGATTTTCAAAAATTTCTCGAGTAGGTCTCAAGTTGGCGAAATTTTCTCTGGTCGAAATCGACCAGAGAACTTGACTCGAGAACTCGAGAACTTTTTCAGCGTGACTTTCAATGCGACTTGCGGATCTCGAAAAGTTCCAGCGTAGTTTAGCTACTAGACTCGAGAACTCGAGAACATTTTTATGAAACTGGCCCCAGGGTGTATCTGATCGGCCACCCCCTGAATTCCAAGACGGACGGACCAGACCTTTTCAGTTTTTTACTGTAACAACAAATTTTACTAATTACATACTATACAAAAGCAAAACAGACAATGCTGGCGATACCAAGAGCACATAATATAAGAGTGTCACTAGGCACAATATGTTATCAGATCAAAAACTATGCTCTGCTCGCTAACGGCCCATGCCACCCCCGCAAATCAGACCCTAGTGACCCCCCGCAAATCAGTACCAGGTCGAAACGGGGGTACGCTCACTCGCTCTATATTTATGTGCTTGAGCTCGAAAACAAACAGTATTTTGCCCCTGCTTCGAGCACTCAAACATAGCGCACGAAATGATTCGAAGCGATGGGTCTAATTTGCGGGGGGGGAGGGCTGTTAGCGAGCAGAGCATAGTTTTTGCTGATAACTGGAGATACTAAGGCAGACGTACACTTGTGCGTAACTTTCACAAAACTTAACCGATTTAGTTTGAATGTAATCGAATGTATTTGAATGTATTCAAATGCAGATATATCAAATTCGAACTAAATCGGTTAAGTTTTGCGAAAGTTACGGACAGGCGTGCGTCTGCCTTTAGTATCGCCACAATGTTCATACAACCACGAATAAGAAGCAAGCACGTATGTGTATGTAGGTACATACAGTCAGGAATGACAAAATACATAAATTGACATTATAGCTGCCGAATGAAACTGAACAGAACGTATCTAAATAATCAACAAACCAGCTTCCCCAGTTTCGTTTGATTTTTATGGGTGCTATATGAGTAATGAAATGCATGAAAACACCCACCTATAGGATTCATTCAAAGAGTTTGAAATTTTTAACTTCTGTAGTCCACACAAACACGCAGTTGAGTCTAATGGCAGCCGATTTCATGATGCAGATTGATTCTGCTGCGCTGTGTATTTGGCCTCCTGGTTGAGTTTTTCATGACAAAATTCCGCAGGCAGTTTTTCTGAGGGAAAAGTTGGCAGTTATGCTTCATCAATACGTACATAATCCGAGATTTCTTCAAGGACACAATAACATAATGCACACATAAGCGAAAATAAATTATTATAATCCACACTGCATGCAACTGTTAGTCAGGGGCTGCTGGCTTCTTCTTCGTCTAATCCTGTGCCAGAAAAATGCGAATCATTCGCTGAAAAAGAAATAGATTGCTTGATCATCTAAAATCGTAGAACCACTTTTCCAATTTCCCATGTGCTCAATACTGACAGGCACGGACATTTATTAATTTCCGGATATGCGCCTATTTTGCGCTCTGAATTCTGAATTTCTATTATATAGTCTCAAGCTACAATCTTAGCTTCACCAACATTTTCAGAGCTTTTTGAAAAATGTACTACAAAACTGTTGAAATTTCTGTGTCAATATTCTATCAATTTTCGTTGTTTTGTTTCAAATAGAACGGAATACGGATATCCGAATATTCTTCTCAGATCGGAAATTACCCGGACAAAAAATTATCACTGTGCTCGCTCTACATTCATTAATCAAAACAGAAACAGGTCAATGATGATGGCGAAGAACAGCAAAGGTTGTGTCAAGAAAGAGCAAAAACTGAAATACAACTGTTTTCAAGCGTCAAGTATTTGAAGCGGATAACCAGATTCAATACGAAAATGAAAATCCTGTGTCTCCAGCTTACACCACACAGGACTAGGATTAGGGGGAGAACGACTAGCTGAAACTAAGTGCGGCTGTCCCTATCCACCGGACATAGTTTTAATTAATTCTCAGATTATCAGTTAGTTAATCCTTACATATTTTATGTGGCACAAGCCACTGTAAGTGTATACATCAGTCAAAATTAAAACAAACTAAGACAGACATAAATTGACGCAAACCTCACACACGAGACAGCGTGACTCACTCTACAAGTAGGTAATGTACACTGAGAAAGCATCAAATGTTACCAGGCATGCGCTGGAGTGGCGGCGGCGGACAAACGTTGGGCAACTGTGCCAAGACAGCGGCCAGACCAGGAGACGACTGCTGCAGCAAGGCAGCCAATGTGTGAGACGGACTCCCACTGGCAGCACCGCTGTTCTCATTCTGAAAAGAAAACAGGATGACTTGCTCAGTCATAATTATAAAATTCACATTTGTATTGCATATAAACTGAATAAATACTAGCCCCATAAGTATTTGTGCTCATAAGCCCATAAGAGCCCATAAGTACTCAAAAGCAACAGACAGACCTAAACTCTGAGAAACAAAAACCTTATCTTGCTTTGATTGCACACACTTTGATTGGCCTATTTTAGGGATTTTTTACATGGGGGAAGGGTGAAAGTTTACTAAAAATGCTAATTAAGATATAGTAGTAGTATGTAGTAAGTAAGACGATAATTGTCTTTTGCAAAAACCTTTCTTCAAATCTTTAATTTTGAAGAATTTTCAGAAATAATACTTTTAGGCAAAAATAGAACGATTTCTTGGAGCACTTCGTCTGATTACCAGTTTTCATGATTTGCTTGGGCTTATTACTGTGGCTATTGGCTGCGTGCTACGAGTCTATTTAGAAAAGGACTTTTTAAATTGTAACGGTTGTGTGCGCGTCGCAGTTGACTTAACAAAATACTTACTTCACTTGCAGGTGCAGCATGAAGTCGATTAGTCAACAAGGACTGTACTGGTACACGTGAATTATTAATTTCAGATCCTCGAAGCCCATTGATTTCTGTTGGATTAGTTGAATCAGTGACAGCTTTGGAGACAGGTTTTACTTGAAGAAAGCTGATCATAACATTCAAGCTTTTCCGGATGAAATCAGTTGTGTGACAACGTAGGTCCGTATCTACAGACGCCACATTACTTGGCACCTGCAAAAACGTAACAGTAACGAAATAACTGAACAACAGTTACTCGGACACTGTTATTTAGCATGGCACAGACACAGTGACATGTTCAAAATAAAATTGGATATACTTGTAGTGTTAAGTAAACGGGAATTTGTAATAAATAATTTAATTAATTAATCTGATAATTATCTTTGCAGAGTTACTCAGCTACCCCTCGAAAAGGAGCTTCTGATAGAACTACAAACAAGTGCTGACAACCATTTCTTGGGTTCATCCCGCTCAACCCCCCGCCGCACTTCCACTTTTTTGGGCTTCCCCCTCATCTTGAAGTACCCAGAAATTGCCAAATTTTAATGACTTTTGCCCCCCCTAGGGGGGCAGAGGGCTCCCAACCCGACTTTTGTCACCTCAAATAAACTCATCTCTGTGCTCAACTATAGCGTTCGTGCTTAATGAAAGGATGCAAGTTCCCACCAGGGGCTGATGCTATCAGTATGTGGTTGAGTTGGATCCGGATTTAACAGATTTTGGGATTCAATCTCAAAATTTTTAGATTGGTTTAATCCCGTTTTGAATCCAATCCTATCAAACATTTTTGGATCGGGAATAACTTAAGGGAGGGTCCATTTTTGGGCCATTTTTCTCTACTTTCTCCGATCTCGCTGATTTTCACATATTTTATTGTCCAAATATATAGTATATTTTATCGATTTAAGTCATAGCTTGTTACGGTTGTCGAGTAATTTCACCTCAAAGTTGAGATTTCATGGTTAAACATAAAAAATTTTAAAAGTTGTCATTTTTTCACGTGCGCCAAAAAAATCTCCCGACAAACGTTGATGAATCTGGACAAATTATACATTAAAATAACGCTGAAATGTTAAACTGCGGTATCTTGAAATTGGAATTTTAATTTAGGTCTTTAATAATTTTAATTAATTTCTAAATGATTAAAATTTTAAATTAAACGATTTTAGCATCACGTTAAATTTTAATCCTTCAAAAATTAATTAAAAAATTTTAAAGGCCTAAATTAAAACCCTAATTCCAAGATATCGCAGTTTAACATTTCAGCGTTAATTAATGTATGTATAATTTGTCCAGATTCATCAACGTTTGTCGGGAGATTTTTTGGCGCACGCGAAAAATGACAACTTTTTAAATTTCCTATGTATGTTTAACACATGAAATCTCAACTTTGAGGTAAAATTACTCGACAACCGTAAGAGTTACTACTTTAATTTTAAAAACTTGTTAAAATATATATACCATATGGACAATTATGTGAAAATCAGCGGGATCGGAGAAAGTCGAAAAAATGGCCCAAAAATGAACCCCTCTTAATCCGGAATGATCCAGAGCTTTTGTCCAAATTTTCAACCAAAATCTCGATCCCATTTTCAATCCTTTGTTAAAGCAACTTGGGTTCAACCCGATCCTATTAAAACAGGGTCGATTTCAGTCCGACTTCAGCCAACTCTTTTTAGTTGAATCAGTAAAAATGAGCCTGAAAATACGGATTGAAATCTCAACCCACCTCCTCTTAGGTGGGTTGAAATTAGCCAGATCCTATCCAGTATCAATTATATCTTGTCAACCGGATTCATTGATAGAATTGGATTGGGTTGGGATTGAGTGTTCGAGCCGGATTGAATCTCTATTCAAAATTGCATTATGTCAACCCGAAACTGATAGGGTCCGGGGTGAATTTTCGATCTCGTTTTGAATCCGGATTAAAGTTTCAACCTGGATTGAAATCGTTAATAGGATCGGCACCTGATATCCGATTGTTTCACACTTCGCGATTGACTTTCTATCCGTTGACACTCAATCATATATACTTGGCGATTGACTTTCTATCTATCTATCTAATACGTTTGCCGTTTACGGTAAGTCTACAACCAGTTATATGGTTGCTGCATAACAATTCAGCACAATACCAGCACCGCAACGCGCTGCGACTATGCTCATCGTTCCACGATAACGATAACGACCACGATAACCCTTATATGTGACATGTGTCCCACTAAATGGCCCAAAACAGCCTGCAGAGTTGGGACTTAGAAATATTTCCAAAATGGTTATTTGGACGGACCAACTTTAGCCCGACCTCCTGTATATATATATACGATTCTGGCCAGATATCGAAAATCGCCCTCGTCATTCCATGGTACTCAACCCAGTTTCTTATGCAACAATCCGCTTGTCTCTAGCTTGTTCGCTGAGCTCTGCAACTCTGACACAACACTGGCCTTTTGTCCAAAATGGCCGCGAGGCCACCTTGAGCGGCCGGCCAGGTGGCCTGCCGGGCCGGGCAGCGAAAAATCATCAAAAAGTTCACTTTCGGGGTTATGTTCAAAAATCCAAACTTCGCCTGCTGAAAATGTCCAGATCGTTCTATCATTAAGTCAGAAAATTACACTTTTCCGAGCGTGACTTACACGGAAATAACAAACGGGCCTACCTTGTCCGGAAGCGAAAATTTTCAAAGTTAAAAATTTTGACCAAAACCTTTTTGGTATATATTTGTAGTACTGATTGCTGATTCGTGCCGTGCTGATTCCAACCATACCAAATTTGTCACGTTTCGTTGAGTATTTAGCTGGCCTGGCACGGTGCTCGAACGGGTGTCTAAGGGCCGCGCTGAGCCTTTTACACCCATATAATAAGGGAGCGCTATCGCGCCCCCATCATAACTACTCCAATAACGCTACAGTAGATAACAGTAGATAATGTAGACACCTACCTTAGTGAAGATCAAAAGCAAAAATGCTTCCAATGCGATATACTTATACGAATACAACAAATCTGCGGAATTAACTGCCATGTATAAGGGAAAAACATTTTGAGCTGCGACTGAAAACAGTGCAAGGTAGTCCTAAAACAAAATCATTTAATCAGTATATAATATAGTCGGGGCGGAGAAAAGACCAGTGACAAAGAGGGGTAAGAAACCACCCCCAGAGGGAACTCAAGGCAGCAGATGGAGAACCCTAGTACAATCTGTCTGGGCTTATTCTACTTGAGGGGGCCCCATGAACGCAGTTCCCACCACCAAAAATCGTTCCCCCAAGAAAAGTGAGTGCCCCGTTTGGTACCATATTTGCCCTGAAAAATTCGGTCAGAAGGCCAAATTTTCGAAAATTTTCCATCTTCGCCGGAGATTTTTAGTCGATTTTGCCTATTTAAGGAGGGGGGGGTCACTTTTTTGCCGATTTTTCGACCATTTCCGATTTTGCTCATTTTCACATATTTTGTAGTCCCCAAGGGTCCGCGAAACAAGACAAGAGCGTTTTGCGAAATATTGCTTCTATCGTTCTGTACAGGCCCTCAAAAGTGACCTCGACATGTGTTAAACATAGCAAAATGAAAAAGTTAGGTTAAAAAGTTTGTGGCAGAAACTTTTTCGCTGTATAAGAGTCAGAACTCTGAAACCTTTTCAGAACCATTAAGGACATATTGTAGAGTGCAGCTATCTCCTCTGAAGGGATTCTGTTCAGTATTGGATTTTTGGCGAATTTTTAGTCAGAATTTTGGAAAATCGGTCATTTTTGGACCATGAAAAACAGGACCAACGGTACTCTTTTGCTTGGCCTGACCGATTGGCAAACGCTACAGAAACGGCCAATAGATAGCTGCACTCTACGCATAAAACCACGTCTTATGAAAGTACTCGCATGCTTCTACCATCTACAGTAAGCTCAAAAAACTTACCACAAGAACAGCAAATTTTGCTAAAAATGGCCATTTTTTATAATTTTCACATTCTTTTAATAATTTCTCACTCATTATGTGGTAAAAAATCACCAAACTTGGCAGATTAATTAATATATCTATGTCTGTCACATAATGTGGCGAAAACTAATGCGTCAATATTAAATATGCTGCTGTGGCGGCACCTTTGATCTTTATAGGTGAAATATGTCAATTTTAAAATTTTTCCAAATATTGACAAAATGGGTATCAATCGATAGCTTACCTGTGTGTGATGTGGGAAAGAGGAGCAACTTTTCTCATGCAAGCATGGGTCTAAAATGTTGTCTGTGCAAGATAAAACTAGTTAAATCAAGAAAATGAGGTAAACGCGGGCCAGCAGGCGGATCTACGAAGGATACAAGGCATTGATCATAGAGAAATAATGAAAAACGCCTGCCTGCAGTCACTAAGGCCGAAGCCTTAGTCCGAACAGAAGAGAGCCAATGGGCGCTGTGAGCGCACTTACCCAGAGAGAACTAGTCTCTGGAGCTCCTGCCTGGTTGTCCAAGAAGAACAACCAGCTCGGCTCTATCTGTGCTGCAACATAGCCAGAGAAGGTTTTATCAAAACCTCTCTGACTGTGCTATGCACAGAAAGAGGACTGCAGTGGCCCGCGGATCTCCGTAGAGATACAAACAGCATTTACATCAAGAAAATGAGGTAAACGCGGGCCAGCAGGCGGATCCACGAAGGATACAAGGCATTAATCATAGAGAAATAATGAAAAACGCCTGCCTGCAGTCACTAAGGCCGAAGCCTTAGTCCGAACAGGAGAGAGCCAATGGGCGCTGTGAGCGCTCTTACCCAGAGAGAACAAGTCTCTGGAGCTAGCACAGTCGGAGAGGTTTTGATAAAACCTTCTCTGGCTATGTTGCAGCACAGATAGAGCCGAGCTGGCTGTCCTTCTTGGACAACCAGGCAGGAGCTCCAGCGACTAGTTCTCTCTGGGTAAGAGCACTCACAGCGCCCATTGGCTCTCTCCTGTTCGGACTAAGGCTTCGGCCTTAGTGACTGCAGGCAGGCGTTTTTAATTATTTCTCTATGATAAAACTAGTTAAAGTTATACTGGGCAGTCATGCAAGGTTAGGTCAGTGCAGCACCCAAGCATGCATTATGAACGCCTGGATAGCTTGCCTTGAGCCACGTCTGCACTTAAATATTACCTTAGTAAAGGCTTTAATTTGGTGTATATATCGGTTAACCCTGTTTTCGGTCGCGTTTGGTCTCCACCTGACCTTGCAGGGCTCACCACCGGAATTTTCAAGTTTTCCGGCTTTGAACCTGAATAACTCTGTCACAGTTTGATTTCGAACGCTAATATTCTAAGTTATTTTTGAGAACATATGGGGGCATATTATGTGTGAAAATGAACGAAATCCTTGACTATCGATTTTTGACCAAAGTGACCCCCCCCCCCTTTAAGCAAATCCGCTTATTTTTTGGCAATTACTAAAAAATAGCTTAATTTTTAGCATGTTTTTAGAACAATTTTAAAAAAATTTCGCCCCCTCCCCAAATGACTCGCCCCCCCAAGAAAAAACAGACCGTTTGATTGCAAGTTGTTGATGTCCTGATCTAATAAAGTCACTGTTTGTCAGGTTAGGGCTCTAGAATTGCTCGCGCGATATTCAAATAAAATGCTAGACAATTAGGGTATTTATACTTCAAAAACCATACAAAACTAACGGACAGCAATGGGCGCAATTCACCGCTAGAACTCGCTATGACATACGCAATACAAAACGGCAGGATAAAGTACCACCCACTACCGACCGACTTCACCCACGGAAAAACCCCAACTGATTGAATTCCGCCGTCTTGAATTAATTCAAACTCATGAGTCATTTCAAGCCACGAAATTAGGCAATCCATAATTTTAGATTGATCATTCATAAAGTATTACTTATTCGCTCACAAAATTTCTGCCTACTTAGACTTAGGCTTAGCTCACTGATACATCCTATATTCTACACTATGTAATTTATGGACTTGTAAGCGCATTTTAAGCTTTTAAGATACTATATATTTAGTGTGCCGCGATGGCCGAGTGGTAAGGTGTTCGACTACAGATCTTACGGTCCAGGTTCGAACCCCCGCTGCCACAAGACTTTCGCAAATCCTCTTGAGCAAGGGACTAAGCACATATCGGTTCGCCGTGGGCTCCAGCCAACCCAGCTGTCTATCCTTAACTGGTCGGTAAATGGGTACCACTGCGGTGGGAAGGTAACAGGAGTCTGTGTTCTGGCGTGATGACTGATGAAGGGCTGGCCCCCCTTCCACAGATGTAGTCAACATTAGAGTTGTCGCTCCTGGTTTCGGGCTGTGAATCCGGAGATAAGCACCGGCACCCTATAACCTTCTGTAGGTTGGAGTTCTCTCCAGGGGTCACTTTACCTTTACCTTTTTTTATATTTAGGTTTAGTAGTATATACCCTGTGTTTTTGCGAAAAAACTGCGTAATTCCGCACTTTCTTGAAAATTTCACAACTTTTGTTGGAGCTCTGCGTAAAGTTCAGCAAAAATTTTTGGCCTTGAGTAGAAATTTTCAGTTGTCTCAGATGAAAATTAAACGTGTTTCAGATATATAATCAAGCGGGAAAAAAACCCCATTTTAATATGCGGGAAAAACCCACCTCCAGTGTGGGCTTACCGGTATGAGCTATATAGGATTTTAATAGCCTATCTTGAAGAGCGTCAAAAATAACCCTCGAGGCTGCATTATTGTTGTTCCCACTGCTTCCCTGCAAATTTTTTGGCACTTTGAAATTTTCGAAAATTTTGGTGCGTCCAAGTGCCGAAATTTGGCAAACTTTGGCTGGCCACCCTGAACTACTGGCAAGACCTAGACCAAAGCGGATTGTATGTATGTGTAGGGCATCTGTTGGGCTTCATGATGATATATGCCACACTGCTCTAACCCCTCCGGTGCGACCTGGGGGTGACCTAGAGTTGGCGGGAAAAAACCCCATCGGCGGGGGGAAAAACCCACTTTTCAAAATTGAATATTTTTCTAACCGTTAGCAGGAAAGGTCAAACTAATACATACATTTGTTTAATAGAGCCTATAGATTAAATTGGTATAGGTTTTACCCGGGTTCGTTCTGTTATGGGTGGTCCAGGGGGTCTAAATCGGACATGGTGCCATTTCAAGCCAAAATTTCAATTTTGGCCAAAAATGCTTATTTTTGCCTTAAAATGGGTCTAGTTTGGCTCTAAACACAGGAAAAACACGTTTTCTACACGATAGGATGCTTAAACTGCCAAAAATAAACACTTTTAAAAATTTCCAAAATTTGCCTATGTTTACGTGTTAAACATACAAAATTTTCAAAATTCATTTTTTTCTGAAATTTTTCAAAAATGTTGGTATTTTTCGATGTAGACCTACTAAAAACAACCCGCTCTTTCGAATGGCACCGTCAAAATTGTTCTGGCACGCTTCCAGCAAAAAATCCGGGTGGGTTTTTTTACCGCCGATGGGTTTTTTCCCCGACACGGAAAACTTTAATTTCTCCATAACGGCAGGGTATAGAGAGACAAACTATACCTCATTCGAAAGCTTAGGGCAAACCCTAATTAAATATAGTATCAAAGTCGTGCTAACCCAAACCAGTCGAAAGTTCTGGTCCAAGAAAAAGGGTTTTTTTCCCGCTTGACTATATACTTTCTGGATTCGCTTCGCCGAAAAAATTTTGACCAAAAATCCTAAAAATTTGGCAATTTCTGGGCACCTTAGGGTGAGTGGGGGGGAAGCCCAAAATAGTGGGGGTGGTGCCGAGTGGGGACTGGGGGGTAACCCAAAAAGTGGGGGGGCGCCCTTCCCGCCCCCCCCCAAACCCAGGACTCCCCGCGCCTTTGTTCACTATTAAATTTTTTCGGTGCTCCGGAGCGGGCTTCTGCTCCGGAGCTCCGGGTACCCGGAGCAGCCATTTTCAAGATTTGAAGCCAGTTTGTTGCTCATACGTAAGTTGGGTAACGAAGAAATATTTGAAGCGTTTTTATGATTTCTTGCTGTAGCCTCACGAACAGTGCGTAAGAACTGCAATAAATTTAGTGCTCGTATTATTTTTAATAATTTTTTCTATTCTCTCAACTCTCAAGACTGCTGGATGATTCGTTTTCTGGAGACAATTTTTCCAACTTGTCCAGATGACTTAAAACACTTAAATGCAATTCTAAACAATGACTTTTAAGCATTGCTTCTACAAAAGTTTTTAATTAATTGCAATTTCATATCAATTATTCCCTTTTCCAATAAAATCTATTCTTCCACTTAAACTTTCAATGTCTACAAATGTTTTCTTTGCTTTCATCTCACCCATCTTTTCTAATTTCTCGCTGTTCGAATTTATTTTATGATTACACATGTACTAGTTAAACAGTGGATAAAAGCAAATCATTTGTTAAATTTATATATAATAATTCATTATGGATTTGAAGAATTAGCTTTGACCGAATTCTCGTAACGAATTTTATGGAGTCCTAATCTTATAAAACTTAAACTTAGCAAATCTTGAAAAAGTGAAAAATTAGAACTAAAACGGCAGTGTAAACTAACAAGGGCTTTTATGCAAACACAATAGAATTAATAATCAAAGATCCATAAATTTTGTGAAAGTTGGAAAGTCTGAACTCTTGTCAGATCAAAAATACAGGCTAGCGAATAGAGCAAATGTGCAGGGTATTTTTTACAGGGGGGGGGGCGGGGGCCCCCCCGAAATTGACCTCCTTCCCCGAAAATGCCTTCCCCCCCGAAATCGCCCCCTCCCGGGATTTTTGCTTCCCCCCCGGGATTTTTTGGAGGCCCAAATTTTTGCCAAAAATAGGCCAATTTTCAAAAATTTTCCGGCTTCGCCGGAGATTTTTTCGTAAAAATAGCTATTTTTAGCTTAAATCCTGGCATTTTTGAGAACTTTTTGCGTTTCACCATGCGAAATACGCCAAACAATACCGATTTTTGGCTCGTTTTTGCAAAAAATCTTTCCCCACCCCCGAAAATTTCTTCCCCCCCCGGGCCCGGGCCCCCCCCCTCGGGAAGCCCCCCCCCCGAAAAAAAATCCCTAAAAAAATACCCTGAATATGTGTAGCAATGAAAACAGATTCTGAACATAAACATGTGAAGGGGTAAAAGTAAACACTGAGTAGACTTTCTTTTCATTGTAAAAATAATTTGGTTAGCTTAAATTAAAATTTTGACAATTTTAACCTCCACAAACAGTCGGAGATCCGCGGAGCTCCGGTGCTCCGACAGCCCGCTCCGGCCGGAGCTCCGGAGCGGGCAAATCTTTCAGCGCACAACACTTACACATGTTTCGACTTTCGAAAAATTGTTATATATAACTTGGTTACTATATATACTATGCGTTAAATGTTAAAAATGTGTGTAAATACACCCAAATTACTAAAATTCATTTGTTATCTTTAAAAAACTAAAAATTTTGCAG
This sequence comes from Trissonchulus latispiculum, assembly GCA_030248195.1. Taxonomy (NCBI): domain Eukaryota; kingdom Metazoa; phylum Nematoda; class Enoplea; order Enoplida; family Ironidae; genus Trissonchulus; species Trissonchulus latispiculum. Next base: position 1,331 of record JASAND010009201.1, on the reverse strand, counting down.
GACTGCGTAAGAGTTCGCAAAAAGTTTCGACAAAACACACAGCAGTAGTACCTTAGTCTTGCTTGGCCTCCCCGGATTTTTGGTACATCCCCCACTTCCCCCTTCAAAACCCTAAACAAATATCCGAAAAGAGCTCAATTTTTGTTACCTCCCCACAAAATCCAGAAGGGACAGACGAAAAGGGGAAGTTAAACCCCCCCCTGGATATGCCCAATTCCGCATGCCCCGTCACAAAGTCCTGGCTGCGCCACTGATATATATTAGGTCGCTCTATCTGCTACCTTCAGTTTTCCGTCGGGGTGTTTTTTCTTACCCCTCTTCGTCGGTGTCTTTACCCGCAGCAACTATACGTATGCATTATATACACGACCTCATATAGCTCAACATAGGGTGACTCGTCTGGCTTTTTCCTAGGCAAAAATTTCTGGGGGGGGAAGGAAGTCTGGGGGGCGGTCCCCCCCCCCCCCGGTCTGGGGGGGCACGGATTTCTGGGGGGGAAGAAAATTTTTCGAAAAATGATTAAAAAATAGCTATTTTTTGCTACTGAGCTAAAATATTAACTATTTTTAACCTAAATTTAAGCTTAAATTAGCTAAAAAATGCTTAAAAATGTCTAAAAATCCGGCGAAGCCGGAAAAATTTTTCAAAATTTACCCTCAAAACCCTATTTTTCCGGGCACTTAAAAGTTCTGGGGGGGAGGAAGGCCCGAATCCTGGGGGGCGGCGATTCTGGGGGGGGGGCGACCCAAATCTGGGGGGGAACGAAATTCTGGGGGGGCCCCCACCCCCCCCGGTAGGAAAAAGCCAGCTCGTTACTCGAACCCAAGACTCATATTCTTTATATATACCTTTAGCAAATCCAATATGTAGGCTGCCTGTTTTGAGTCGTTAGGAGGGCAGGATGGATACATCTGGAAAGGCGTGAGAGCTTCTTCTGTCAGAACACAAAGTTGATTTCGGACAATATACACATCAATGTTGAACGGAACATTAATAGAAAACAGGGGTTCATCGCGGTCTAAATTCGAAGATTCATGAGCCGATGACATCCTATTAACCAATCTAAAACAATGTATACGTATACGTATATATATACAAGTAGGAAAAATGCTCCTTGCAGTCGCATGTAAAATGCAATATGAGCTATGAGGGTCAACATTTAAATGTGTCAAGGACAAGATTTAAAACGTCTAATATGAGCCAGCATCTAAATCGGTAAAGGACAAGATGTAACTGGCTAATATGAGCCGCTACGTTTCTCTTGGGCTCATATTGACGCTCGCTGCGGTGGTTTCAACGGCTTAACATCACGACATCATACCATTTTGCCT
>JASAND010009200.1:0-23551 GCA_030248195.1 Trissonchulus latispiculum | reverse complement strand
AGTAAAGTCGTCTAGTAAAATTTTACTAGACGATTCACTTGCAACTTGCAAGTGGAGAAATGTCGTGTTTTTGCACGTTTTTTTGTTTATTACTGTTGGGTTTTTTTACTACGGGCGTGTAGGATATTGTTGCTGCGGAGTAATACATTACATTACTCTATATATGCTATGTTCCAATTTTCCTTCATGCACATGCAATTTTTTCTTTCATATATATGCGAACATTACTGTCCTATTAAGGATTAACTCCGAAATTGTCTCAATGAAAGATTGTGCTAAATCGTTATTTTTATAAGAAATGTAAGGGTCTTGATAAAACGGCTGACGTGTTTTAGCCACAATATCTTGTTTGAAAACTGAAAAATGTTGCATATTCAGAAGTTCAGCAGACTTTTTCGAATAGCTAGATATTTGCTCTTTTCTTTTCCGTATTGATTGGGGTTTATATTAGGTCGATGTGTGGTGTGTGGCCTATTCCTCTCAACAGATTTACAATGTTGATGTACCAAATACTTATTACAAATTACCAATGCAGAGGCAGACCGTGTAAAAACGGTGCATAAATTAAAAATTATACTTAGTCAGAATAAACATAGGGTACAGTTTCGGTACGGGCATGTAATGCGATATAAAAAATATTGAATCTACTCGTAATAATATGTATTTAGCGTAATCGGAATTTCTTAAGATTTTCTAAAAACTCCTGAGGTTTCTCACTATTTTTGTTTGCACCTTTTGTTCAATTTTTCTTATTCCTCGTACTCATATTTTAAAGCTTTTCTTGCCCGGTTTGTTGTTTGCTGTGACCTGTGAGGCTGCATATCCCCCACATTTACCGATATTTATAAATGAAGTTTTGTATTTAAAGCAGAAAGCTTAAGGTTTATTAATTTCGTTAATTAAAATTAGGAAAAGGTGTGATTAAACTTGGTGAATGATCAAGAAAGTTGGGTTTGTTTTGACTACTTGACGGAGGGTAGTAGTGTTTTTTAAGAATTTCAGGAGGTGGAAAAATGCATTGGTTTTAAGTAGCCCATGGCAGAAACTCACCGGGGTTGCATGACCGCTGGAGCCTATTAAAATCGAGGCTCCAAATTAACAGTTTAAAAAATGTTTTCAAAATTTAGTTTTTATAAACCATATAACCTAGCTTTTAATTTGCAAAATTCCAAAACTTTGAACAAGAAAGGTTAAACATTTACAAAATTTTGAAATATTTTGATCCCGCTCAACTGGGCGGAGCTGAGCTTGACCCACCACGGCCTGGGCTTGCTTATCGGGGCATATTATCTTATCTATCGTAAATCCTAGGGCTTATCTTATCGTACAAAGGAAAACTGACATTTGGGGGCATAGCTGTGGCTGGGCAAAAGAATCAGAGGTGCGGGGGTCGGCCGAGAGGTCGGTACGATACCCAAAAATTTGCCAAAATCCCCTACATTTTCGATTTTTGCCACAAATTTGGTAGCAAAATTTGAAAACATGGGAGGTCGCTAAAATTTGTCGTTACGGAGGACCCCCACCCCCACCCCTCCTAACACACCATAGGTGTGGCTGGGCAAAACATCTGGGGGGGGTCTCGACGGAGGTTGGGGTACTCTACATAACACTTCCAAAAACCCTAAATGGCGACTTTTCCATTTTTGGCCACTTTCGGCCAAAAATCTGGATGGGCTAGCACAATTTGAAAATCTGGGGGAGACGTCGCGAAAATTTGTCATGGGTGGGGGTCCCCCCACCTCCCCCCTCTAACACATCTGTGTAACACACCTATGCTTGGGAGGGACTCCCCTATGCAGTACACTAACTTTTCATCTAAAGATAGTATAGATCTTTTTCGATGTACAGATTAAACGCTCTCAAAAGCTTCTAAGTAACTAACTTGCGGTATGCTAAGATAATGCTTCAAACTCGACAAACTATTTCTAAAATATGCCAAAATTAGCTCCAATTGTAGTTTAGTGATGCTTGTATTACCTTGTAAAGCAGTAAACGTTTATACGTTTGTTAACGTTGTAAGTGCAAACAGAGGGAGGGGGTCAGGCCCTTTCGTGAAGAATCCCCCAGGGACAAGCTAACCAATTTTGGGGACAGGCATAGGAGCTTGATGCCCGTTGGTATTACTAGTTAGTACTATACTACCTTACTAAAGTTGCCTCCAGACCCGACCCTGCCCTTTTCATTTCAGCTGTGTGGCCAGTCGACCCATATAAGGTGTTACAAATTTAACAAAAGCAAATGAATTTACTTTTGGCATAAGTACCGTAGTATTAATTCATTAAGGCGATCAATAATAATCATTATTATGTTAAAAAATGTAGGCACAAAACAGTAAAAGTAAAAATAGTTAAATTAATTGTGCTAGCATCCACTAGCACTCGCAACTCGCAACTTGACACTACCAACTCGCAAACTTGTAACTTGCACTTGCGTTGCAAGTCCGTCAAGTGGACTTGCAAATCCGCAGAAAACTTGCAAGTACGCTGGAAAGTTTTATGAAACACTTGTAATCCGCACTTGCGTTTCAAGTGCGAGTACTCGCAAACTCGCACTTGCAAATCCGCAACTTTTTATGAAATTGGCCCCTGGTATAGGATCCAGTCAGTCGACGGCTGCCATTACTTAGCCCTGCGCTACCGCCCCTAACAGGGATACCGTCATCTTCAACACCTTAACTGCCAGCGTCGAGACTAATCTGTCTTCTGACCCAGCGCTCTGTAGTTCGGGATTTTAATGCCCACCATTCTGACTGGCTGCTCCATGCAGGCCCCTCCAATCAGGCCGGACGTGATGCAGAACTTTTCTGTGGCATCAATAGCCTGGTTCAAATCGTTTCAGAATCGACTCCTTTGCGCATAACGCCTGCAACGTTAGACCTGGTCATGAATACAGCTAATGTCCGCAAGGAATGCTCGTTTGTCTTCGTAGGCACCGACCCTCGCCATCGGCTCATCCCAGCTATCTGTGGTAATTGTTGAATCAACTGCCTCTTACCATCACCCTGGGAGTGTTGGTCCAATCCCAGGTAGACATGGTACTACGGCAATGCTGACTGGGACGGCCTGGCTTACGATCATTTAAGTATGTACTCAATGTAAATTTCCAACGTTTGCCATGACACCAAATCTCTGTTTCGTGACACTGTACGGTCTGGTATGAGCCGTTTCATGCCTCAGAAACGTCTCGTCGCTCCAAACCATTCTCAATCATGAACTTCACGACCTGTCTAGGTGGTAAGCAGTAGCCTGTAACGTCACTCAACCGTGGTGGAAGATCGGCTAGCATGTCACCGCTCGCAACAAATGTAATCACGCACTGCGACGCCGTAAGCGAGAGCATGCATCTGAAACCGCCCTTGACGTGTAGAGTTACCGTGTTTGGCCATGGTGCATAACCTTAACCGACTTACGAATCGTTCTGCCCGCCCATCTATTCCACCACTTTCCAGCGAGGGAACTATTTATCTATTGTGAGATGTTACCTGCCGGCTGACAGATTTTAGAAAGAAATGCGCGTTGGCGTGACTAGCTCATTTGCATAATAATGTTTTACAATGTTTTGGAAAAGTCAGTTAGCTGAGGGTGTTACAGGTGTGGCAGTTAGAGTCGTAGGTGTTGGGGTGAAGTCAGATTCGAAGTGGGGTGTTGGAGTCACCGGCTGTACGTGAGTTCTCCTGCCCCTTTGGGCATTTGCTGGTAGGCGGTCGTGTTTAGGTGTGAGTGGAAGAGGGTAACTCCCTCCCTCGTATTCTTTGTCATTTTCACACGGTATTTCGTATTCCCTCTGGTGATTTTGTACATTTCAAGCGTAGTCTGGAAAGTATTTGTGTTTAGTGAAAGTAAACGGTTGAGCGGTTATTTTATCTGTAGTATAAGTACCGGTCGCTTAGGGCAAGCTCAAAGTCTAGCAACACTACTCGCTTTCCTATCTCCCTACTTTCTCTTATTTTGCTAAAGCCTGGACATCACACACTGAGCTCGAACTAAGCAATCTTTACTGAGATATAACAGTTTATTACAGAGGGTATTTTTCAGTAGATGTCCAGTGTTTTGGCTTTTTATGAGAAAAAGAGGGAATACGAAAGCGAGAAAAAAGAAGAGCTCAACTTTGGGGGCTTTGGTCCTGTTTTGACAGACAGGTTGAATTAGATAGAGGAATTCCCATTGCTTCAAAACAGCAAATTGCTAGGTCGGGGGGCTCTCCCCCAATGTCAGTCCGGGGGAAACTGTCCCTGGTATTGGTAGGGGGACCACCAAACGCCCAGAAGGCTATGTACCTGGCCTCCCCCACAGCTTTGGGAGGGACAAAGTTCGAAGGCTAAACCGGTCACAGATAAAGGATCAGGGGGGAGAGGGGGACCCTCGCGGATCCCTCCCCCCCCACCAGTTCTCAGTCCTCAGGTTTTCCAGGAGGTTATCCCTCCAAATTCGCAATTTGTGCCGCCCCCGGCACAGCAACTGTATTATGCTGTTGATGCTTATGGGAATCCGATGTATCTATATAACTCTCCACAACAGGTCTGACTTGGAGCCCCGCCTTTGTTACAATCAGGCCAATACGTACGTACCGGCACCAAATTCTGTGGTCGCTGGTTCAGTGGTTCCAGCTTCAACTCAGACGATGGGAACCAACCTGCAGACAGGTAATTTTTTGATTTTGTTCTAGAAAATTCACGGGTGGCTTTAGATCCTCTACCTCCGCCAGATCAGGGGGGCGCTCCCCCCCGGGTTTTTCTGCACAACAGGCAGTAAAAAAGGGGTTTTTTCTACAAAGGAGGGCAAACGACGCCTGCCCGTCATCCGACACCGTCGACTATGGAGGCCACAGATGCTTCAGTTCTAAGCCATGATCCACGCCTTTTTCGTACGTATATTGGGATTCCCCGGTTTGATCCAGAATCAATCTATGTCGAGGATTGGCTGCCACAATTCGAATCAGCGGTGGAAACTTATCAGAGTCCTAAAGATCAGTGGCCACGACTTTTGTATAGTAAGCTTTACGCGTCACGGGTTGGTTTTTCTATGATTGATTCGTACGAAAGTATTTTGAAACTTTTGAAGACTAAATTTCCCAAACCGCAGCTGTCTTACCAACAGAAGTACACAGCTTCCGTGAACCAGCTCCAACGTCCCGGAGAACATATACGTAAATAGATTTCACAATTACAAGCCTTGGCCCTGGATATTTGGACAGATCCGGTGGGTAGAGAAAAGCACTGTGTTCAACAGGTCTACGCCGGCGCCAATGACATATATGCGGCGTCGCTTGTCCTCCTGGGGGCGTTTGGGGAACCATCCATGAAGGATATTTTGCGAGTCATAGATAAACTTGACGCTCGGATCCCACTACTGCCCCGGGGGATGCCCTCTCTTACGATTCTCCGGTCTACCATGTTGCGCCCTCAGAGAAAGCAGAGGCGGGCGGGGACATTCTAAATTCACCGGACCAGATTCGCAAAGAACTTCAGGATTTAAGGTCCTCATGGGAAAAAGAAAGGGACCAGAGTCCCCGGTTGGATGATAAGCGACTTGAAAAGTGCGTAATACCTAAGTCTCATGTTTTTGGGATAAATTCGCCTGCTGATTCAACATTAGATAGTCGCAGTGAGATCTATTCTATGACTCGGACAAAGTCTCTTACGTTATCTGCAATCCAGTTACATATGTAGAATTCGATGCGAAAAAGTGCAGATACTTGTAAGCAACAAACTTCTGAATTACGTATGTTTATCGCATATTACCAGATAAATTTGATCGTGAAAATATTTCAAGTATCGAGCCAGTGGTGCCTGATTTGGGGCGTGAGGGTGACTCTCCCACGCTAGGGGGCTCTGAACATTCTACCCTGCATTCTCTGGACGCTACCGGACTGTGACTTTTTCAGAGCAGATATCGGGACCTACACAGCTTCAGCAGCAGGGTGACACTACCTCGGTTGCTGGGGCTTGCGGGGGCACGTCTGGTTGTGCGGCCGATCCACCATCCTGATATGCCCCGGGGGGCGTGGGGGCTACAGGAAAACCCCTATGTTTTTTTGCAGGTCACTTCAGTCTGCTTTCTTCTGAGCTTTTTGATATTTTTCTTGACATTTGTGCCTCTTTCCTTTGCCTTTTGGCCTAGAGGATCCACCTCAAAAAACGGGGTAATGGTGGGTTTACCTCAAAAAGTGGGGGTAGATTTTGCCCAAAAAGAGGGGTTACCTCCCAAGGAGGGCCGTTTTCCTGGAATTCTACCGGGAGATAATTTTGATAGTCAAGATAAACCTCAAGAATTGAAATTTGTTCAAAAAGAGGCTACGCTTCTGTCTGAACCTCCCAACCCTCTGTCAATCTCTGGTGAACTTGGTCTTGTGTGCCCTACCCTCCCAGAGTTGTCTTCTACTCCACAGGTAGATCAGGGTGTGCCGGGGTACGACCGAGCCATCCTGGCCACGGATTGAGTTTTGTCAAATTCTCCCGTTCTTGACAATCCGCATTTTGCCTCCTCTGAAACAGACATGGTAGATGTTTAAAATTTTTCTCCTGAACGAACTCAATATTTTCCAGAGATAGTGCGTGTGGAAGGACTCAACTCTTTTCTTTAGGACATATCACCTGACCACTGACGTTGTGAACAGTTTTTGTATCCCTTAACTGTAATACATATAAATCTCATATCACTGGTCTCAATGAAATTTTTTGTGTCACTTTACTAACACTATATATATACGTCAATATATATATATATGTGTGTGTGTATGTGTTTTTATTCGTGTTTAGGTTTCATTTCAGGGTTTTCTGTCAAGACCAGGCCTTTCTGCTACGTTTTCGGGATTTTATGGTCAGTTTTGCTTCGTATTCTAGGTTTCAGTTCTGGTTTACAGTCAGATGGCTGTACGGGTTTTTCCCTGATTTATCGGATTTCCAGGATTTTTTTGGGTTAAATTTTGTGGCACACGTTAATTTTTTCTCCTTGAGTACGCACATTGCCAAGATGTACGAAAACTCCAAATTTCTGAAAGGCTTGATTTCTCAAATTTCTTTTCCTCGTCTTTTTCCCGCTTTTTATATGAAATTTTTGAATTTGTTTCGCTGTACGTACATGGGCTATTAGAACACAACTTCTGTTAGCAACGTTTTTAAGTTTAGTCACTTTATTGTATTTGCACTGCTTGTTTGCCTTCTATGTTCACACCTTTTCGTTTTGTTTTTTCAGGCCCTGCTATTCTTGGGCTGTCTCCATTTCCGTGGCCTTTAAATCTTTTTCTTGGTTTCTTGAAATGTTTCTTCTTCCTCCGCCTACATCAGGTTGTCGTATTTCCTGATATAGAATTCAGATCTTGAAGTTTAATTTGTATTTCGTGACATGGTGTAAAATTCTTTAGTTTCGAGATTTTGAATTTGGACATAAACGTTTTGGATTATGGGTTTTTTCTAAGATTTTAAAGTTCTTTAAACAAAACTTTGTATTTCTGGGATTGCTATGTCGCGTACATTGTTTCCCAAGCAGTTCGACGGTAGCACTCACTTTACGTATGAACATTGAGACAGTAATGGAGTTCTTGGCGTGGTGTGAGTCCTCAAGGGGGGCTTTTATTTCTCAGTTATCTACAGATAAGAAACGTACTGCGTCGGGTCGGTCTGCATAGTATGACGACAAGGCTATTTCATGGAATTCGAGAGAATGTTTACTCAGACATTTGTCCAATAAACCACCTGCAATTTTTTTTGCTTGTCGAGACCAATTTGATAAGACTCCGTATACTACATATATCCGTCAAATTTTTCAGAAAACAAATTTTCCTCCATCTCTAGCTAGGACTATTACTCTATTGATTCGTTCTATTTCTATATGGGTTTACGTCAGATTGGATAGCCAAAGGTGAGTGCATGCATGGGACCTAGAGGGAACTTTTCCGAGATTTTTTTGGGGTCAACAGTCACACTTCACCCCCTCTTATCCAAATTGCAGTCACACTTCCAGAAAAGTCACAGACATTTTGAACCGAAATTGATCAGGTGCATCCATCCATCCATTTGAACTTTTATTACTTCCGCGGTTGGATCCTTGACAGGAAAATTCACAGGGGGGGAACTACACAGTTACAATGATAACTGAAAATTTGTATTTCTGCACTACATAGTGATGTTTCAGTCACTGAAACTGAAACTGAAACTAGGTTTCGTGTCAGGAGTAAAGTAAAATTCACGCATTTAACTGCGTTCAAGCTTGTCTTTCCCTTTTTAACTCCACTTAAAAAAGATCAAGTTAATTTTAACTCGACTCTACCCATTTTTGAAAAGGCCCGAATGAAGTATGAAAAATCCTTTTGAAGTAGTTGAGCAATTATGCTGAATTTACGATGTCTGCTGTAACTAGGGTAAGCCCGTCGATTACTCCGAATAAGGACAGGATTAAATATGTATCAAATGAGAACATCTCCAGTTCTCGAATAGGAAACTTCTAGAGTTTTCGGCAAATCCACTGCTGCCTTGATCTGATTGTTCACCGATGAGCAAGAATCAGTTTCGTTACCCACCCGTTCGCACTGTTTCGTGGCCAACACACTTGATCTTTAAGAATCTCTCATTTGACAACCTGCACTGATGATATTGTAGACATAGACCCGGTGCATTCATACTTTGGCCTGGTAGTAAGTCTAAGCTTAGAGACTGGAGAGAACGGATTAAAGTTGGTCATGGCTAACTAAAGTAAGAATCTGAACGGATGGAAATGAGAACAAGTAAAAGTTTATTTGGCGATATGTAGCTAATTTGTTGAATGAAATAAATTGCCAAAGAAGCCACTTTCAAGATTTTCTTTGTACGAATATGAAAGTAAACGAAATTTTGACAAATAACCGAATCTAAAATTTTGAACTGCAACTGTAAACTGAAAGTGAAACTGCTTTTGGACTACGACTGAAATTGAAACTGAAACAATTTTGAACCAACGATTGAAACTGAAACTGAAACTATTTTGGAGCGCCGACTGAAACTGAAACTTAAACTGAAACAATTTTGGGTCAATGACTGAAACTGAAACTGAAACAATTTTGCGGAAACGACTGAAACTGACACTGAAAAGATTTTAAGATGCCGACTGAAACTGAAACTGAAACTAAAGTGGCCTACTGAAACAACACTAGCACTACATGATAGAGGGACCACTTCCGAAATGCAATTGCTGATCCCTTTGTAAAATTGCAGTATGTTAGGTTGCTTGTGTGAAAATCCTAATGAAACCGCAAACCTGTACTGTATTATTAATTTGTCTTGTAATTGTAATGCTTTCCTTTTAAATTAGATGTTTTCTTAATTTATTCTTAATCCTCAAAGCTATTTAAGCGCTTAATAAATCATCTGATTCATCTTACCTCGATTCTATTCGACTGGAATAATGTTGACACTGCCTCCACTCCACCGTAGACCACAGGCGTCACACTATTGTACTCTTGATAATTATGTACTCTTAATGTACTCTGTACTTATGTACTCTTCAGGAAACCCGTAAGTTTTATGCTGCTGCTCTACAGTGGCTACATATATGTTAGAAAGACCCAAAAGTAAAACATGCAAAAATTACGTGCTTTTGCAAGAAGATTGACAACTAAGAAAATTTTGTTGAAATTGAGACCAGAGATTTTGTGCCGAATATAATGCCGTCAAAATTTATTTCTGACTTCATAGATTCTATATGAAAGGGATGTTTTGGTTAAGCTAGCTGTAGGGTTGTAGGGGTTGTAGTTTTCTGAAAACACCCTTGTTTATCATTGCTAAGCGGTTGTAGGGGTTGCAGCTTTCTGAAGACGTTATCATCGCTAAGGTTTTGTAGGGGTTGTAGCTTTCTGAAGACACCTTTGCTTATCATAGCTAAGGTTGTAGGGGTTGTAGCTTTCTGAAGACACCTTTGCTTATCATAGCTAAGGGGTTGTTGGGGTTGTAGCTTTCTGAAGACACCTTTGCTTATCATAGCTAAGGGTTGTAGGGGTTGTAGCTCTCTGATGACACCTTTGCTTATCATAGCTAAGGGGTTGTAGGGGTTGTAGCTTTCTGAAGACACCTTTGCTTATTATAGCTAAGGGGTTGTAGGGGTTGTAGCTTTCTGAAGACACCTTTGCTTATTATAGCTAAGGGTTGTAGGGGTTGTAGCTTTCTGAAGACACCTTTGCTTATCATGGGGTTGTTGGGGTTGTAGCTTTCTGAAGGCACCTTTGCTTATTATAGCTAAGGGGTTGTAGGGGTTGTAGCTTTCAGAAGACACCTTTGCTTATCATAGCTAAGGGTTGTAGGGGTTGTAGCTTTCTGAAGACACCTTTGCTTATCATAGCTAAGGGGTTGTTCGGGTGTTGTAGCTTTCTGAAGACTCCTTTAGGCTTAGCGTAGCTTTCAAGGGGTTGTAGGGGTTGTAGCTTTCTGAAGACACAGGACCATGTAAGAATAGGATAGTATTACCAAAGATTGTAGGATTGTAGTTTGCAAAGGTTTTCAGACCAGCAGGGGGAGCTACCTATTAAAAAACTCGAGCACGTGAAGAACAACGCTTCCAAAAACCGTCGAGCACAAAACAACATTCCAAAAAAGTAGAGCACTTTACATCCCCCCCGTTTTTTCCTCATTTTCGCATTTTGTACGAGTGAAAATTTGGCCCGAATTTAGAATGAACATTTCGAATTATCGCGTATTCAGTAATTTAGTCCCATGGACGTCTTCGTCCGGGCCATTAAGTAAAGTAAGTCAGTAATTTAGATGAAAGCATCTGCGCTGTTGCACAAACTCTCGAAAATAGTACGCTTCCTGACTTAGTCATCCAATAAATAATACCTGGACAAGTACCTGATTCTACGTACAAGCACCGTTACCACACCCGAATACCAGCGGATGCGGAGACCGTACACAAATGGACAACGAACCGACGACAGGAGACGGTCGGGACAGCCTCGCCAGATGTTACCCGGGTAATTCACCTGCCCTAAGTGAAGAGATGCCTCCTCACTCTCACTATTTATGGATTCGAACAGGAACTACCTACCTAGCAGGAGCTCAGTAGACTCACGCCTAATTAAGATAATAACAATACTTTAATAGAAAAGAACAACAAATATTATAAGTAATAATAAAGAAAGTTATGGGCTGAGCCCTCAGTTATACAAACAAACACACACACAAAAAGAACTTACAGTTAAAGGGGACACCCAACGTACCAGCAAAGATCGGGGGAGAGCTTTGGGGAAGAAATATACAAAGGGGTAAATGTCAGCAATGAGGGCGAGAATAGAGAGCTTAATTAAAGCAGGCGCACACGGCAAGAGAAAGTACAAGACTAAGGGGGGAAGCGAGTGTTGGGTTGAACCCTCCCACGAGCGCCCCCTAGTGGATAATTTCCCCCAATCACGTAGCTCCCCGTATAGCAAGGGGGGGGCCCTCCCAATCCCAAACATACACGTTGGGGAGCTACGTGACCTGCAAAGTAAACCCAGCCCCTTTTGTGATGATGTTATACAAAGCCAAGCGGGTAGCTAACTTAGCTACAGCCGCCAGCAACGGAAAGGTTGACCATGCCCAACCTTGATCCGTTACAATAATATCCCACATAAGTTACTACCCAACAGTTTAATTGTATAAAAATGTGTCTGCTTGAGTCTTGACAGGTGTAGTGGCACAAGAACTACTGATCTCACTGAGCTCGTCCTGAATTTTGTGTCTTATGAATCTTTGCACCTTTTCTGCTAGAAATTGCAACAAATATCTTATCTACATTTACCTCCTGATTACTGACACTCAAACACCTGATCTATTCCTAGTTTGGCTGATAAGCTAGTCTCGTTTGAAATGTACATTGTACATTATTGAAATTGGTGTCTTAAACCCGCGAAACGTTTGCACCGATCAATTCATTCGTATTTGTTCTGCAAAGATTTCTTTGCATTATCGTAATTTATGCCATTAAGGATTCCTCTTGGTTTGCATTAAAGCTTTGCTTCTTAATCCCAATGTCAGTTTTAGGTTGTTCTATCGTCATTTCAAGCAGCGATGGACTGCGGTGTGAAGATATTCTTTCTAATAGTTTGCATTCTTCTTCCTTGTATGGCAATCGCCACAGAATCAATGCCAAGTATGTGCAGTCTGCTGTTTGACTTTTTTTGCTTATAGTAGATCCCGTCTCAGAATCAACTCTTGCACCTAGAAATCACATAGTTGATTTTTTAAATGAAAGGTTAGCAAAACTTCTGACTTGGCTCCTATACGGGTGCATCGGGGACCCTTCAAGATTCTTACGCTTAATTTCAAACTCCAACATTTTGTCTTACCTTTGAGAGCCTGTGTACCTATATTATGTGCAAAGGTAACCCCCAGAGTACCATTCTCCTTCCCTTTTCAGGGTCTAGCTAGACTAGGGCGCCGGTGCTCATCCCCGGATACACAGCCATTGAGCCAGGAGTGTCACCTCAATGATGACTACATTCGTGGAAGGGAAGTCGACTTTGACTTTGCGCCCTGAACGGACTCCTGTTACCTTCCCACAGTGGTACATGTTTACCGACCAGTTAGGGATGGGTAGCTGGGTTGGCTGGAGCCCATATGTGCTTAGTCCCTTCTCAAGCGGATTTATGCAAGTTTTGTGGCAGCGGGGATTCGAATCTCGGACTATCCGATTTGAAGTCGAACGCCTTAACCACTCGGCCGTCACGGCAGACAAGGGGTGAAAATGAGCAAACTCTGTGACTATCGATTGCATAATTCAGAGGAAATCAGTCAGCCCGCATCTCAAAATAAACGAATCCTTTATCAAGCAAAACAGTTCGCAGAAATTCGAAGTTGTTCTGTCGAAATTTCTGACTCTTACTTCTAAGTTGACTACGATACCTATGTAAATTGCTTCTGTATGGTGGTTGGAAATACAGTGTAATGTTTTAGTGTATGACCAGTACGGTGGTAGCTATCCAGATGGCAGCGGCGGAGGCGGGGTGGCCCAAAGTGGCGGTAAAACATGTTGTAACGTTTTTAAATTTTGAAATGATACTGCGGCAATGTTAAGCTAGATTAAATTGCAATGATCGAAGCGTTTGCCCCCCCCCATGTTGCTATGTGGAACAACCGGTGATAATTCCGTATACGCACACTTGCACTGAGACTTGAGTGCACTCAATGCATCTAATTCCGTAGACGCACACTAGACTTTCAGTTAGAGTTTAAACTAGTCAGCCTGACCTTTTGCAAAAGTCATCTAATTCCGTAGACGCACACCTGTAGTAGTAATGAGGGAAATTTTGTTGTTATTTTTAGAAATTAAGTTAATGAAATAAAGTAGGAAAGTGGTTTTACTATATATGACATGTAGTTAGTGTATCAAACAAACAACATAGTGCTTTTCAAACAACAAACAGTCAAGTTATAATCAGCAGAAAATTTGTCAGCAAACAACAAATTAGAAACAGAATTTCGTATAACTATTTCATATGGTTATATATTAATAATAATAAAATTATGCTGTTTGCTTTGAATTTTATTTGGATTTTGTCGATTTGAGACACGCAGGGGGCCCCAAAGTTTGCTGCTTTGTTTGTTTTTTGTTGTTGAAATGCACTATTATATATGTTGTTTGTTTAGGCTTACCAGTTTAAATTCTAACTGAAAGTCTAGTGTGCGTCTACGGAATTAGATGCATTGAGTGCACTCAAGTCTCAGTACAAGTGTGCGTATACGGAACTATGTCGATCATCCGTATGTAAAACAATTTATCCCACGCAATTTAGGATTTGTAAGGACCTTTTCGCTGAGGAAGTTAAACGAGATCGAGGAGTTACAATTAATTGAATCCTTTTAAAGGGTTAAATGGACGAAGCAGATCATTTGTAACTAGCTTGCAGGGCTAAATGAGTTAAAACTATTAACTCTATTCTCTTAACTCGCCCGCGAAAAGGCCCTAAGTTTATAAACTGTAACCTCAGTGATACTATATAAACAATTTAATATTTCTGAAGCTATAAATTGTAAGCATACACTTATAAATTCAGAAATGATGCTAACAAGTAGTTTCTGCCAGCCAATGCAGAGAGGAATTTTCTTTTTCAGGAGGTGGTTTTGATTGGCAATTGTTTGGAAGTGGACTGGGCCAAATGATTGCTGGGATTGGTGGTTGAACGTTTTCCCCTGATGCACAATTCAATGCAGTTTCATGGACATGGATATCCTTAAACAATAACAACAATATTCATACTAAGCATAATAATAGTTGTCCACCAACTTAAATAAACCTATAGTCACTGTTCGGACTTGTAGAATAGGAAATTGGACAAACGAAGTAGGTATGCTGACAAAAGGGTTCGCGGTCAATGCGCAGTTTTGGGCGAATTTCAAAATGTATTTTTCAAGTCAAAGATCAATTATTATGCGGCTGTGTGGCTAGGGTACACTTGGCTTTGGCATGTGTGTGGACGATGTCGACCTTAGACTACCTTAACGTGCTATTCAAATTGGCTTGTATGAACACTGAATGTTAGTTGCTTAAATGGACCCAAAAGGTATATGTAAATTGTAGGGTTCCTTAGCTATCCTGCCGAATTTCACCAAGCTGTTACTTTGCTTGTATGAATATCATCTGCCTATTTTAATGAGCTGCCTCAAATTTCTAATAAAACACATGCGAAATTAATTGTTCATACAGCAGTAAAAGTAAAAATTCGGTTACAATTATTCTTATTAATTATTATTAGTAGTAGTACTTTTTGACGCAGACAATTTCATGGATCGTATCTCTGGCTTCTCGCCAATTTTCAGAATCAGGAATAAAACGCATTCAGCAAAGCGTGCACACTGTACATATTTTCAGCATGAGAACGCTGATGGTGATTTCATAGTTCCAGACGCAAGCAGGCGCGCGTCGACTCATATATGTAAGTTTCTGTGAACGTGAAACCGCTGCAGTGCGTTTTAAACGGCTAAGCCGGCACGCTGCAGTCTCAGTCGTCGACGTGCGTCTCTGTGCGTTCGCGACTATGAAGGCACCTTGAAACCATTGAACAGGGAAACGGTGTCCGATCCAGCCGTACTCTATTAATAAATTTCTATTCTACAAATAAGCCTAGAAAAGATGTGTTTTCTAACTTCTTTCTAACTTCCAATTGTATTCTGAGCTTATTGGCTTGGGAAGGAATAAGGTGATCAACCATGTCACAGTGTGTTAGATGAAAGTCGTTACAATAACCATGACGCTAAATGGTTTCAAGATTCCTAGTAATTGTGAGAACAAATGCTAATAGCTGGCACTGAAATATGTAAACGGATCTATGTGCCAGCATTCTATCAGTACAGTGCATTTAGATAAGCTTCTGATAAGAGAAACTTCTTGTGACCATCTTTTCTTTCACTATGAATGCTTGTTGGCAGACCATGTTTCTGGTAGTCCTTCTGACTATGAGTTGCCATACTCAAGGCAAGAAACTGTTTTTGATGTCACTGTAAAATGAGATGAAAATAATTTGTAATCTTAGAATCTAAACATTCAATTCTGCTTCAATTCATGAGATTTGTAAAAATCAAGCTATGGGGAAATGTATTTAACATGCAGGCATTTTAGTACCTTAATTAATTTACTGCACCACAATTATATACCTACGAACAACTGCGGAGGGGTTGATTTGCAGTTGTGCCCCACCTTTCCAATGGGCAGGATAGTATGATCAAGAGTACATAATATAAGAGGTTGCCACTAGGCACGCTCCATGTTATCAGAGCAAAAACTATGCTCTGCTCGCTAACGGCCCCCCCCCGCAAATCAGACCCTAGTGACCCTCCCGCAAATCAGTACCTAGTCGAAACGGGGGTACGCTCACTCGCTCCATGTTTATGTGCTTAAGCTCGAAAACACAAGCTGTGCGTGCGCGAATTTTGTGCCTGCTTCGAGCTTTAGAACACAAACATAGCGCACAAAATGCTTTGAAGTGAAGGGTCTAATTTGCGGGGGGGGGGGGGTGGGCCGTTAGCGAGCAGAGCATAGTTTTTGCTCTGATAACAGAGAGTTTGCCTAGTGGCACACTCTTATATTATGTACTTTTGGTATGATGTAATGTAGGGACAAGCCAAGCTTCTAATACAAAGCTATGACTTACAGCGAGAGTAGTTTGTGCACGCAAGTGCTGCCTATAGTAAAGGCAAAGTTTAAAACATCGAGTTTAGCTGTGACCACATTTGTCTCGGACTCAGCACACGATTAGGCGGATTAATCTAGATAGTAGTGATTCTGAAGAAGTTTTGACGAGAGCACGTTACCCATGCAGCACATCCATTTAAACAATTCGAAATTGGATTCGATTTGACATGTGCAAATTTTAGACTATTCTGAATATGGACGATATGAGGACGCCGGTAAGTCACTTTTAGTGTTAATAAACAGTGAAATTATTAAGATCAAAGCAGTTTCCTAACCGGCGACCTTCCCTCCCTGTAGGCGCTGTTGCGGAACTACGGTTGAGCTTTAACTGGAGTTTAAATTGAGCCATCTTAAATCTTAAACCGACCTCCAAAGCGGTGCCGCTCACGTTTCCGCGTCGTCAAGAAATCGGCTGGCATAACCGATGTTGCCCCATTCTAGCATCTCCTGTTGGTGAGGAGGATATTGCAATAATTGAAAATCCGGCTGTCAATCAATCCATCCCATCTAAGAGGTTTAGAAAAGGTTATCCCTTCAGTTTGTTATGCTGCCGTGCCAGTGTTGCAATTATCTTACTGATCCCACAAAACGTCTAAATTCTACACTCAAAGAGTTCAATTCAAAACAACTGGCTTAAAGTGACCCGATTATGTCTTTGATAATTTAGGGCCACAACAGCCACCAGCCGCGCCAAGGAGACGTCACAGTAGGTTGATGTATACTTTCTATTAGGTTTGTTGAGATAATTACATGTGTATTAGCGGTTAGTTCTCATATTTGTGTAGTAAAATACTTCTTAGAGATTGAATTTCAAAAACAGAAAGATTAAATCTGTTTTCATTTAAATTGCTTAACTTAAGGAAATGACACAATATATACCTAGAAATGGAAAGATTACCGAAATTAGTGTCGTCGAGACTATACCTTCCCCCACAATTCTTTTTGAGATTTGGAATTTGGAGCTTGGAATTAGAATTAGAATAATGGTCTTGTTTCGAACACCCCACCTCTCAAAATCCATTAAACTTGACCAAATGACTTCAAATTTGGCTTAGGCATGCTTTTGACCACGCTGAGTTCAAATATCGCAAATTTTTCGATTTTGCGAAATTCGATTTATTTGATTTCTAAGGGGAGGATCAAAAAAAGGGCGAATGCAATTAAGTTGCGTTTTCACGCATTATGTTACACAAATGTTTGCACGAAACCTAAAGGAACCAGATGCTACTGTGCCTCTGTGACTTAGATAAGCTTAAATCTCGCCAAAGGAACGGATATTTATGACTTCGTTTGAAATATGGTGCTGAGGCTAGGTTCCAAAAAATCATCACCACCGCTAAGAATTCCAAAACTAGCTAAAATTTGGCACGGATATGTTGTCGGTAACACTGAATTAAAATATGTCAATCACACATTTGATTTTTGGTTCATATGGACTTCAAATTCGCGCTCTGTTGCTCAGAAAACCTCTCTATACAATGTTTCAGCAAAATCAGAGGCTTTTCAGTTCTTCTTGGTCCCTTTGCTTGTGAATCGAAAAAAGCAAATTCGCTAAATCGACAAATTCCTGGACACTTGCATTGTACTAAGCATGGTCGAAAACACTTATATTTAGCTCAATCGGCCAAATTTTTAGCACTGGCGGGATAATGGTAAACGAGTCAAGTTAGTAGATAATTGTCATGCTCTAAGCAATGGTAACACATTATTTGTTTAGGAATGAATTGGACTAAGTTCACTTCTGGATTAACGAATATGATTCAAGGATTAGTTTCCGGACAATAAACACTTGAACTAGGCTGTACTTCTTTACGATCTAAACTATTGCCGGCATATATATTGCATTAAATCGTATGTATGCAGGGCTCAAGGATTGCAGATCATGTAATGTAACTCAGGCATTAGCCACTGCGATTCTAGACAGTTCCTTTAGAACAGCGTGGCTAAAATAGAATCAATAATGCAATACAATACAATACAAAACAATACAATACAATGCAATATGTTCGTATTCGTACAATACCGGAGGGTTACTGTAGTTCACAAATGCGCTCGAAAATTTTTTCTCGACACTAGCAAGTTGTTGCCAAAATCTATATTTTAGAGTGAAAAAACCGAGCACAGAACCTCAAGATTCGAAGAACTGTCTGTTCTGACAAATGATAAAATTCTCCTCAAATCTTGGCGGTGGTAATTGTGGTGAGTAGTCGTCGCAGAAAAAGGGAACCGACAGAGAAATAATGGCATCGAAATCCAAAGGCTCGGAAAAAGTCATCATTCGAGCTTTGGATTCAGAATCCGGATCTAGCTTCAACACTCTAGTCCCACTCCAAAAATTGTACCTCAGAAAACCGAATTGATCCGAGCAATAGGGTCTTTCCTCCAGGCGACTCTGTCGAAGTCGGCTGAATTCCCTCAAACAATTCAGCATGTTGGAAGGATCTTCTCTCAGTCCACTGACATTCACTTTAGCCAGACATCGGAGTTGAGCCAAAGTCGAGGCCAGTCGAAGCGGCTGCAGATCGCTAAAGAATCGGGCAAACTCCAACGACAGCTCGGTCAAATTAGGTGACTCCTTGATGATCTGGCGGCAGGAATAGGGCAATGGTTGGTGGCGGGATAGACTGAGTATAAGCTGACGAAGTGATAACGAAGGGTGGGACCTAAGTAGTCGAAGAAAGTGGGATAGAGTCTCCGAACAGGGTAGTGGGATCTCCAGTCTGGCGAGGGTTGAGGTCCCATCCAGACACAGCCTTCCCAGATCCAGGGGAACTCCGCTGTCAGCCGCCGTCAGAGACCGAAATCTGGGACCGACTCGAACGCTTCCCGGAGGGATCAGACGAATCCCAGAGACCCTGAGAATCTCCAAAGCTGGAAGGGTCAGTTCGGAGCCCAGGTCAACGAAGGAAGAGGTGGCGGTAGAAATGTCCAGCTCCACCAAACTGTGGAACAGGTGAGAAAAGGAGGAT
This sequence comes from Trissonchulus latispiculum, assembly GCA_030248195.1. Lineage (NCBI taxonomy): Eukaryota > Metazoa > Nematoda > Enoplea > Enoplida > Ironidae > Trissonchulus > Trissonchulus latispiculum. The sequence continues at coordinate 4,452 of JASAND010009200.1, read as the reverse complement.
CCTGAGGAGTTCGGGATCACCAGAGAGTCCACTTCCAATCTCAGGACCCTCAGACGGGGCGGCGACGGAGACCAGACAGCGTGGCGCCATTCCACGGAATCTCTCACGGTGAGACTAAGTCGTGACAGTGAAAGAAGGAATCCCAGACACTGTTCCAGATACGTCTGACAGGACAGGGGAGAATTGTGGTGAATTTGACAGGTCAATTCCTGGAGTTCCCTGTTTCGATCGCCTATTGATTTGACGATCTCCGGGCCTACAAGATCCTCTCCCAGCCCGAGGATCTCTAATCCGCTCGATGACGTCAAGCGGATTAGAGATGTCAGTGGAACCGATTTGGTCAGAGTTAGGCGGATCAACCTCGGAAACGAGAATTCCACAGAGGACTGCTCTTCGTCAAAGATCCCGGCAAATCTGATATCCTCCAGGCAAGGACATTCCTCTGAGATAAAGCACAAACTGCGATAGGATAGGGCATGAGTGGGAATCACTAGAGATCTGAGATTTGGTAGACTCATCTGAAAAGACAAAATGTCAGAGCCGGGAGCCCCAACGACAAGATGAAGCAGGTTTTCCAAGCGAATCCTACGGGAAAAGAATCGATCAGAATCAGGAATTTGATAGAGATGCAGGCTCCGAAGTCTTGGACGCGAAGTGGACAGAAGGGCCTCCCAGAGACCCTTTAGCTCGACGTCGGTGAACCCGGACGGTTTGGCTCTGAGCCAACTGGCATGCCGGAGTTCCAGTCGCGGAATGTCCGGAATGAGACTCCGCGAGATGGGATCTCCCAAATCCAATACCAGTCCAATGGATTGAAGATGTGACCAGTTCTGAGCGATTTTCTGAATCTGGGATCCTGAGATTGGATTCAGCACATAGAGAGCAGAAAGATTGGGAAATCTTTTGAGCGCCCAGCATAGAATCGGACTTTGTTGCAGTTCCAGGTTGCTATGATTGAAGCAAGAAATGTAGCCATTGCAGTCACAATTACCTATGGTTAAGTGTATCACACTTTTGTAGGACTGAAAAACTGCACGACGAAATTTTCGAGAAAGTAATTCCATGGGTATTCGTTTTCGCCAAGGAACATAGTTAATAATTTTTTCCAATATCTCTTCTGGCACATTCTCAAATGACATGATCGATATATTGGAATTTAGTGATGATGGAATAATACAGTTAATGCAGTCTAGGACGACAGCTTAAATCAGTGGAGACGCTAAAATAAAAAAGTTAATTACCAAAATAAATGACAAAAAAGCAACCACTACCAACCAGTAGAATAGCACCAAGTATATGGAAGTTATGCACTTTCTCTCCTGGCTCGTGGGGTAGTGGCTACATGCCTGACTGTAGCCCGACAGGTCCGTAGTTCGAATCCCGGTGGAGCCAAATCTTTACACTGCGCTTTTCTTCTTTATTTTACTGTTTTCCTCCGTTTCCACCAGATTACTCAAATGTATCGAATTTTAAAATTCTTTGGGTTCCTTCCAACGACTTGACTTTTCAGTTGGCCACCCCCGACCCCACCAAAGAGATTAGCTTAACATCCGCGTACTCTAGTCGGAGCACCGTTCCACAGTTAACATAAAAAAGAAACCTCGAGACTTACACCTATTTTGTAATATTATTGAAATGTAATGTAATTGTAATGTAATGTGATGTGATGTACTGTAATTGTAATTGTAATATCATAGAGTATTGAGTACACTCTTGTTATTAGCTAAACCGACATTTCAAAACACTACTAACAGATTGGCTGAAATTTTCGGAACCGGCCCGGCCCGGAATCCGCATAGCAGTTGCATAAAAGGAGCGACACTTGAGTAATGGTCATAATAGAAGAATATTTGGAAGATGTCGATGCCACAATAAACCACAGTAAACTGAATCTATGATAAACTTTAAATTTTTGACTCAATAATGTCAGTTTTAAGACGTTTCTCTCTATTTCAAGCATTTTGTCTGAATTAAGATTTAGATCCTGACCCGGTTTTCAACTCTGGCTCAATGCCAGGCTGTGTAAACAAATGTATCATTTGAGGCTTCGGCCGGAACCGGTCATAAGAGTGCTTTGGCGGTGCGGGCGGAACTTAACAGGATTTAAACCTTCTCCGAAAAACTCGCCCAGCCAGCACAGGATTTTCTATTTGAATTTATATTCAATGCTATTTATATTCCATTTATATTCCAGTCAAATTCTATGTCTAGTCTGTTTTATTCTATTCCTGATCAAGCAAGGATTGCTCTCCGCAATACAGGGAATCGTGCCTAACCTTCTACATGGTAGACGTTTTCGCAGCCACCTCACCCCAGTCGGCACTCCGGTTAAGGGTAGTGCCAGCCTAAAACGTATGCATTTTTGAGGGAAGGGGGATGTTGGCACTGAATAATTGCCATAGCAATTACACGAAGTGATCCACAGGGCTATATCAGAATGTCAATTACGTCCACCGTAATGGTGGTTCTGTTGTAGCTCCACCTGACGGGCGGCCACCACTGGACAATCTCTGTAAATTACCCAGGAGCATGATTAAGCATTATTATTAAGCAATGCTTGAGCTTGTCTTTTGCAACCTATATACAAACTTGGCATGAACCTCCACTTATAACCCAGTAAGAAACCACTGTGCCGTCAGAAACTCAGGTGTAGATTTGGTAATGCATAAAGTTAACCTGTGTGCAAATTGGAATTATTTTAGTCAGCCATTTGACATGTATACACCATAGTAGGAAAAATACCATTCGGTAGGTTAAGACTTAAGCCCAAGTGGGCCACAGAAGGTATAACAGTAGTTATAGATGGTTAACTTTCCGTGCAAAGTTGCAAACATATAGTGAAAGTTGTCCCAAATTCTAGACCCTGACATCACGTAGAAAGTAAAGTGAAGACACGTTTGTTGTACAGCGAAAACTTGTACGTTACACTGCAGATAAGTGTAGACTTGGAACAGTATTGTAAAGATTTACAAAAATGTAGGTTTCTAAAGGCTGGTCGCAATAAAAAACAAATTAGTCTTTCTTTTTCCTGCTGTGCCTCAGCGCAGCAGGTCTCTTGTGTTTGCTCGGCCCGAGCCCTCACACGCATTTTGCTTAATAAATATACGCATCACCGGAAATGCGTGTAAACAATGGTTTAAGAAAGGGCAAACAAGAATTGTCTGTGAAATCTCGTCTTTCATTCCACAGAATTTTTTGTTTCCGATTTATGTACATATTACCATATATGTAAGTATTAGTTCCACTTCCAAAACCCTGAAACATCTATTCTCTGTTCTGATTGATGACTCATTGTTTAAGTTAAACCTTGTCTCATCTCAGCAAGGATTTCTCAAATATATTGAACTAGGAATAACATGTGATACTATACAATCAAATGCTGAATAGTTTAAACTTTATTTCCGATATAAAGGTAAATTAAGTTTCCCAAGGTTTTTAAAAATCTTCAATGTTTTGCACGTACATTGTCTGTACTGTAGTTGTAGTAAGCAAGTCAGGGCTCTCTTACCAAATAATTAGCTGCGCGCAGGTTTACAATTACTTAAACGTCCGTCCAGCGGAAACTGAACCTTTTGCACAATATCTTGCTTGTTTCCTTTGTGGTGCAACCGTTCTGACCGCTAACGGCAGATTATATACAGCTCATTCATTTTTGGCACAAAAGTGCAAAACCGACAGAGTAGTGGCTCTCTACTATTTCAAATCTGCAGTGCAGGAGCTAAATTTTATGCAATGAGCTGCTTTGAATTTACATTAAGATCATAAACTCTTTCGCCTCTCCGTCTCTTGTCCATCTTTCTGCAAGGACTACGGAGGGTAGCATTCCATAGGCCTCAATGAGTGCCTAACAAATGCTGAGCACCTTGATTAAAAAAGACCATAAACTGTCTGCAAAAACCCAAAGACATGGCGAATATGGTGGGATGTTCATTTGGCAGAATGATACATGTTGAAAGGTATCCTCATTTGCATATTGACAGAAGCGTTCACAGGAAGCCGTAAGTATGTAACCTTGGTTTAAGCTTTGTATGACTTTAACGTCATCGAAATAATGTTGAAACCGTTAGTGTTTATTTCGACAGCAGCTGTCCTTGTTGCTGCCGCTGTGGTAAAAAGCCAAGGTGATGATTTTATAATTGCAGCATCTTACAGGATTTAAGACAATTTTTTTGAATTTGATAGTTAGATTTTAACTATGTTACAAGTTTAGGTGTAACTTGTGAATTCATTTGTATTATATTTGTAACGTATACATAGTATTGCATATTATCATATAACTTTATTGCTTATTTGCAATATCTTATGGGATTTCAGATAAATTTAGGTGTAACTTGGGCATTTATTTGTTCTTATATTTGTAACTTCTATATAATATATATTATATTATGTATTAAATTTTTGTTTGTTTGCAGATACCAGGATTTCCTGGACCTGTGATCCGAATCAGTCCCG
>JASAND010009199.1:0-15458 GCA_030248195.1 Trissonchulus latispiculum | reverse complement strand
GTACTTCGTTCAGTTACGTACTGTCTGGGTCAGTCTTCCTGTGGGTCACTTTGGGTCTGGGTCAGCAAATTTTAGTGGGTCATTTTGGGTTTGGGTAACAGGGTCTTGCCAAGTCTTTAAAGTAAGCTTCCGGTTTCAATTTTTGTGATGGAAATTTAGCCAATTTTAAAATAAAACCCAGTGTTTTAAAAAATTTTTTGCGCTTTCGGCGCGATCACTAACAATTTTATTAAATTTAGCACTCACTTCACAGAAATCAGTAGTTAAGTGTGACTTGCCTTGCCATGCCTTTCTATTTCAGTGGGTTCATATGGTAGAAGCCACGTACCAAGGTGGACATATTTCTATCGATTTTAAGATTTACAATTCATAACAAGATAAGCTTTGAAATCTTGATAGGACCTTAGGTTTTACCAGTGACCTTGAATGATCAACATTATATGCTACGAACTTTCCACCGGCATAGGTGTTTTGTAAAAAAAACAAACTGTCGACCTAGTTTTACAAAAAAAGGGGAATGTACTTGTTCTTGCCTCTTTTCAAAAATTAAGAAATTTACGGTGTTTTCTAATTACTGCACAAAAGGACAATCACGTTTAGGTAACGTCAGTCTGGGTAACGTTATTTTATTGGGTCATTTGGGCTTGGGTCACAAAAATTCTTGGGTCAGTTGGGTCTGGGTCACGAAAACGCTTGGGTCACTTGGGCCTGGGTCACCAAATTTTAAAATTTTATGGGTCGCTTGTCAAATTTGCGTTTGGGTCGAGTGGGTCATGGGTCACAAAAAGTGACCCAGTTTCCATCCCTGCTAAGTCATTTTGTATTTACTTGAGATTATCATAATTATAGCACGATTATAATAATCAGATACGGTGTATATGTCGTAGTAATTTCTGTATTCAGTAAATACTGTATTTACTAGCCGATTTCAGTAAATACGGTATTTACTAGTAAGAATGGTATTTTCTTTGAACTTCCTATTTTTACACGTAAATACCGTTTTTACTGAAACTCGTCCAGTAAATACTGTATTTTCTAGTAAATTCTGTATTTTATCTTAAACGCCTTTGCCTTTGTGTGTGGCTAAGAAAACAAAGGACATGCCGACGTCAAATTTAAAGTCAAAAGATAGGTCATGTATAACCACAATATGTACAAAGGGGGTGCATTAAGATAAACTTTACAGTTTAAAACAGTTTACAAAATTAAAAAAGTGAAATGTTAATCCAGTTAACACATTAAAAGCAGTTTTGCTAACACACTTAAATCTTAATTACAGAAACACTATAAGTTTACTTAAAGTTTTAAAAATGCTATTTGTGTATTTTTTTAAAATTAGGAAAAGCAAATTTACGACTATAAAGTAACTAATGAATTTTTAATTAATCGTAATTCATTATGAATATATTATAATACCTGTGTATGTGTTTTGATTTTAAAAGCTGTGCTTTAGAAGCTAAAATAATTTTTTAGTTTTGTAAGCTAATGTTTTAAGCTTCTGAACTATATCTTCATTCACCCCCTTTGTACGTATTGTTATTATGCTTGACCTATCTTTTGACTTTAAATATGACGTATCGGCATGTCGTTTGTTTTCCTAGCCACACACAAAGACAAAGGCGTTTATGATAAAATACAGAATTTACTAGAAAATACAGTATTTACTGGACGAGTTTCAGTAAAAATGGTATTTACGTGTAAAGATAGGACGTTTAAAGAAAATACCATTCTTACTAGTAAATACCGTATTTACTGAAATCGGTCAGTAAATACAGTATTTACTGAATACAGAAATTACTGCGACATACCTGCACGCGGGTTGCATCCATGACAGCGCATTTACACGGGCTGATCAGAAAGGAAGAGATTGTACTTTATGTATGGTATCGGCCAACAACACGAAAATTCAGACCCGAATAGTCTGTACGACGGGCAGTTGACCAATTCTGACCAGCATTAATTAATACGGCTCCAACATGGGGCCGCAACTAGCAGATGCTGCTGGGAAAACCCTGCTCTTTGGGCAATTTACTGAGAATGTCAAGGGGTGGCCGCCTGCCAGGTGGAGCTACCACAGGACCTCTATTACGGTGAAAGTAATGGAGCCTTGTAGAAAACCTCGGATAATTGCAACTGCAGTGATGTTTCCCGACACCCAGACAAAGTTCTAAAATTGCTAACACACCTCTAACCGACTGGGGTATGCTGTAAAAGAAGTCTTTCACGGTGGACCCTTGGGTGCTCGCGACCCATTTTTAATTCTTGGTACAACGTCTTGTATATTAGTTAGCCATGTTGAGAGTTCAGGTAAACAAAACTTTAAATCCAATACCTTTAAACGTGCTGTTGCTCTATGCTTAGTAAGTTAATAATTCTTTTCGAAAGTGGCTTAACCTACTGAATAATTAGTCATGGCAGGACTTCAAAATTTTAAACTCATGCTTTAATAACCATTAGGAAACTGCTCTTTTCAGAAACTCTAACAGGTTGTTACATTTTAATGAATCTACCAGTAATTTAGCCGCCTCTTTTGCTAATTGAGTCTAGTTGACACCGTACTATCAGAATTTGTAAAGCTTCATTACCTGAAGAATCATTTTTGCGTAGGCCATGTAATTACACTGAAACCCGTGGCTGTCTAATACTACTAGTGCAACTGACCGTTGACAGGCAGTATCCTGGATGAACAACTCCAAAGGATAACTTTTTCAAATCTGACTATCTTAAACTGATCATACTTACAGACAGTTATCGAAACTTTGTAAAGCTCTATCTAATTATGGTATATTATAATAGAAAACGGTTTTGGAAGAAATTCGCACAAAGAACTACCCTACATGGAATAAGTGATTTGTTGTATCCTGAAACTGCATGGGCGAGACCTGTGTGGATTGTAATTCTGATCGGATCTTTGGCAGTAATGATATTTCAGCTAAAAGCGGATATTTTGTCCTATATGGCAAGGCCAACTGCACACGAATTGGAAATTGGAAAGTTTGAAAGGTTTCCTAACATCTCATTCTGCGGTTCGTCCAAGTTTGTCCGAATAAGGCCTGCAAATTTAACTCTTTTGGAGGAGGCCTTTCTGTTGTCAATCGTTCTCAAGGTTTCTGGTTATAACAGATTTGCGGAGGCGTGGCCGGCACTGTACGCCGATTATTTTTATAAGGATGGGCGTGATTTCGTGTTCTTTGACTCCAGTAATACTAATAAGTATGATTTAGCTAACTTAACTGGACTGCCTTTAGAGGATATCGATGAGGGCACCATCAATTCAACTGCGGATCCTCGATTTTTTCCATGGGATAAAAAGCACCGTTACCGAGGTCTAAATTTGTATTGTAGTGGACTCCTTCACGGAGCGCAGGAATGTCACTACATCAGAGCTACACTGGAGGCCATTGCACGCTATGTCAACACCCAAGAACTGTTTGAAAAGGTTTATTCTTCGCTCGTTGAAAATGGTACAATCCAAAGTCATCAACTGCTCCAACCGTTTTCTTTTCCCTTTAGCACGGATGGCGGAGAACTACTGGAGGGCCAGTGGTACATGCATAACGTAAAGGACATCTGGAAGTCTGTTTGTAATTCAGTTTACCCAACTGATGCGTCCGCTACCTCACTGTTGGTGCAAGTAAACTGGACGGTCAGTTCGTCACTAGCAGAAGAGCTAATGTTAAGGGTATTGGTAGAGGATGAACTCATATTTGATCCGTTACAGAAAGACAAAGATTATGTGGTGAAATTGAGAATGGAAACGTATGTGAGTCTTAACAAGCCAGATGATCCATGTGATCCAAGACCACAGAAAACATTTCCCGCCTTGAGCTGTGAAGATACTTGCATATACATAAATAGGAAACAATGCCTCTACAACTGCATTGTATGTGATGTTGGCGAAACCTGCCTGTTGTCTGACCTGTGTCACTTCGGAGCGATATATACCGAATTTGTACCAACAATTAACCAAACAAAAATGGATTTCTGCAATAAGCTTCATGAAAAGTGCGTACAAAACTGCTTATCACCTTGCAGACACGATGCTATCTTCACTGAAATAGTGGAAGCCAGTAACATAGGGACTGGACACAGTAACATTAAATTTCAATTGTACAGGACCATGAAAACGTATAAAGAGTATTACGTCTACAGTGTTCCTTTGTTCATTAGCAGTCTTGGTGGAACTTTATCATTATTTCTAGGAGCTTCAGCCTTGTCTATACTGCAACTGGTTTTTTATTATCTCAGTGGGTGGCGAAATTCACTATGTGGATGATGATACTCCATTGATGGGTTTATATTTCTTATACTTTTGTCAAATAAATTCATGCATCGAATAAATGAATGGAGAGGATAAATGTAAATTTTAAAATACGGACATTGTTGTATAGGTAGCAAGCCAAGGTGTTTTTGTAAGCGTCATTAATTGGTGTCAGGTCAATGAATTTTATATGGAAGGATGCTTTAGAAACAGACTAAAGGGCTGTCCTTACAGAGTATTATTTATGTAACATTACCTGAACGAAGTATTCATTGGTTGAGGATTTGGACCTGCCATTACTAACTATAAACTTGAGCTATCATGGAAAATAAACGTGAAAAAAGTTATACGTGAGTGATTAAAACAAAAATAAAAAATATGAGGGATGTATAATAAGGAAACAATAAGCTTTAATAGAATTATTTTTCAAAAAAATCAAGGTGATGGGATTTTAGGTTGAATCGGCAATATAATAAAAGTTTTAATAGTAAGACTTAGATTCATACTCTAGAATGTTATAAAAGAATTGAACCTTTCGACACTCTACAATGTTATTGAACCCTTCGGAAGTAATCCCGTAGATTCAAAACTTTTATGACCTGAGAGTAATTTGAGCGGAATAAGTTTTAGTACCAAAACCATCATCAGGGATCCATAAGAAACAAAATAATTACTAAAAGATTATTCGTGATAAATAATGATAATATTAATGCTAGGGCCAGCCTCGTAGAAACTGGAATCGGTACCTGATTGAGGTATAAGGCAAACTCCCTCCGCACATACGTGCATTAAATTAAAAGGATTGGTTGATCACGGCGTTTCACACTCTATGTTTGATCTAAAAGTTTACACAGTTTATTACATACCGGTCTAATTGAGCATCAGTTCGACTGAGGACTTTTTCTTGAATTAGGCTGAAATCTTGACCTATCTTATATATAAGAATAGAGAACGTACAAAATACAGACGCATCAAAAATAAAAACAAGACTAAGTTAGCAACAATTTACTGTAAACATTTGTAAAATATTAGTATCTTTGAAATCACATAAGGGGTTCCTCAAGGCAGTATTTTAGATTAATATTAATATTAATATTAATTCTTTTGGTCATCTGAACGTTCAGTCGGATATTGATAATATTGCATCATGGGCTAATGCAAATTAACTAAAAATTGCTTTTGAAAAATGTTATAAGTAGCTCAACTTTGGACATAAAAATGTTAAATGGCAATACAATTTTTCAGGCCAAGTGATAAACTCAGTTAGTGAAACTAAGGATCTGGGGCTAACTGTACAGTAGGGCGGGGATGCCCTACTGTCATATTTCGTTTATTATTTAAAAGTTCCTTCACTCAAAATTAGTCTTAGTCTAAGTATTGTGTTTTCGCTAAAATGCCCCGTTAGCCTATAATTTGTATTTGAAATTGTGTGATTGTCAGTAATTGTGCAAAGATAGATCATGGATTTGCCTAGTTACGCTCAAAATTCTCTTTCAAAAGTTTGTCAAAAATCTATTGGCTGGAGGTGGAGGCCTGTCACGTGACTTCGTAATCACTATGGCGGCCTACAGCGTTCTCTCACTCAGTCCATGTTTCGCGCTTGCCTGAGTCGGTCGGTTTTCTACGTTTGTTTTACATCCAAAATTCGGTCTATCTAAGCTTTGTATAACTACCTGGGGCCCTTGAGAGTTCTTGAAATTCGGGTTAGAAGAGTAAAGAACCTCTAACCTGGCGATAGGTCAATGACCCCAAGACTTGCTAACGGGGGTGTTCAATAAATTTTATATTCATATTGTCATGGTATTTATGGTATCCTTTATGCTCCAATTGCCACTTCTTCTCTGGATTCTTCATCTGTGAGTATACAAAAGTATTTATTTGTCATAACCCCCCCTTTCTTATCTATTAAATTTTGTACTACGGCCAGTTGGGCTATTGTATTTTAGCTAGGACTTAGTTGTATTAGTTCGGTAAGTAGGGAATTTCGGGCCTAGATTTGGGGTAACTTAGTCGGGAGTGAGTCTTAGGTTTCACAATTCTTTGGTGTGTTTAATTGGCGAGGCTTGTCGAGGTCAGCCTGGAACTGGAAATCTCCAGTCCAGGTTGCTTGTCCAGCCTCTAGCGCACAGCACTCCCGTAAAGAGTCTTGTTGGGTCCCACTGACTCTGGGTCTCCAACTGGATTTCTTTACATAACTGTTTCTCAAATTTAAAGTTTTTTGAACACGTAAATTACGAAAAGTGGTTTTCAATTAGTTAATTTAATCTACCGAAATTTTCAATCTCCATCGGTAGATTTGTTGATAAGATTGTATGTGGTGTATTTGAAATCTAAACTGGAGTATGTCAGTGAAATCTGGAGCCCTTTCTTGCAAAAAGATACAACTTTTCATAGTCATACTTGTTTGTCACACTCTGTTATAGTCATTTTATAGTACTTTTGTCTTCAAACAGATGTACAGTACACTGTACTATACTGTACAGACACCATGACATATATAACCTTTTGAAACCTTGTTGTAAAGCATAATACTTGTCACATTTTACTCTCTGTACAGTCATTTATTTTTGCATTGTCTAGCCAGTATATAACTATCATTGTGAGAGTGTAAGTTTTTTGTGTTGGAATGAGTTGTGTGAACGGGGTTTTCTAACCATAGAGGCTTAAGGGTACTACTTTTTCATATGGGGTCTCGCTTCTTTAGTTTTCGATTTCTAATTAGTCTCTTTTCATTATCTAACTTGAATCGCAGTATCGTTTAAAATGTTATCAAGTTACGTGCAAGAACGAAGTTAATCCCCAGTTTCGATTAGGCTTACTCTTGAAGTTAGTTTTCTTTCATGGGCAGTAAAAGCGCCATTACTTCTTAACGGTTGCTTACTGGTCGCCCATGTAGTTTTCCTTTTTCTCGAAATGTTTCATCAATCTTTAACTCTCGAATTATGGTAGCAACCCTCGTTATCTCTGAATTTTTAGCATGCGCTAAAAAACTTTCGCAGGGGGATGGTGTGAAAAACTAGCAATTACGGTCTGCGATTCTACAACAACCATTGAAACTAATGCTTACTTCGTGTAGGTACTTCGGTCTGAGACTATGAGTCATATTTTTAATTAGACTAATTATTCAGTGTTGGTATTGTTTACGTCAGGATTGGTCGGGTTCTTAACCCATTTTATATATTAGCTGTGCCGCCCTCTTTGACTATTTCATAATAAATCGTAAGTTGATTAATAAACACATTGTTACGCCAACCTCGACTCATATTTGAATAGGCTAGGATTAATTAGGGATCTACTTTTGAACGGGAGTTGCACCCTCTCGGTGAACCTGCATTAATCGCCATCCAATCCCCGGTTTAGTTCCGGGCAGTAAACTCGGTGATTGATACTGCGGTTGAATATCCAATGATCCTCACTGCAGCTGAGCTATCAGTTCTTTCTGTTTATGCAATTCAAAACTGGGATCCAAGCATTCTGGAAACTAAGCTATTTGTTCTAATCAAGGACGGTACCTACACTTTCACATTGCCTGCAATCGTTATTCTGCAAGGAAACAAAGACACGCTTCAAAGTCCACGGCGAATTCATCCAAAATGCTGAAATTAAACCAATTTTGCATAATTCATATTAGCATAACATTATATGAAACGGTGTTAGCTAAATATAAACTAACTTAACTATGTTAATAACAAGATTAACGTAATAGGACAACACTTACTCAAATAAACAACACGCAATAATAATTTCCCAGTGGTCAGCGGATTCAAGAAAGGATTACTTTCAACTGAACTAGATTAAGATTGAATTGCTAAATGAACTTCGAGACACAAAATAACTATAAACTCAAATAGCCATACTCTATGATGTCATATTACAATAATACATCCATTTTATAGCTTAAGTAATGTTACTGTACAGAGGCTACGCCATGTTTGGTATTTAAGTGAATTGGCAATTTTAAATAATTCTCAATGATAGTAACAATCACTGTATTTTGAACTATTGAACTGTTGAAATTAGTTGTATCACAGAACTAATAACGGTTTTATTTTCATAATGTAGGATATAGGCCACTAATAAGCCAAGTTGGGTTTACCAGCATGTTCTTATTTTAATAAGCCTCACGGAAAAGCAGGTACTTTATGATAGACTGCTCACTGCTGACCAACAATCGCTCTGCTGCGTGCCACTGTTCCAGCACCCAATAACGACAATTGTTGCAATACTTAGCAGCACTGCAACACAACAGTTAACATTGCAGCATATACTAATGTTCAGACTGCTCACTAGTGGCCAAGCATCTCTCTGCTGCTGGCCATTGTTCCAGAACCCCCCTTTTCCAACTACTGTGGCTTAATCTACTGAATAATTAGTCATGGCAAGACTTCAAAATTCTTATTCTAAGCTCATGCCTTAATAACCAGAAGGGAAACTACTCTTTTACAGAAACTCTAACAGGTTGTTACATTTTAATGAATCTACCAGTGCTTTAGTCGTCTCTCTTGCTAATTGAGTCTTGTTGACACCGTACTATCAGATTTTATAAAACTTCATTACCTGAAGAATCATTTTATCGTAGGCCATGTAATTACACTGAAACCCGTGGTGTCTACTACTACTAGTGCAACCTACCGTTGAGTGGCAGTGTCCTATATGAACAACTTCAAAAGGATAACTTTTTCAAACGTGACAGTTTTAAACTGATCATACTTACAGACAGTTATCTAAACTTTGTAAAGCTGTATCTAATTATGGTATATTACAATAGAAAACGGTTTTGGAAGAAATTCGCACAAAGAACTACCCTACACGGAATAAGTGATTTGTTGTATCCCGAAACTGCATGGGCGAGACCTGTATGGATTGTAATTCTGATCGGATCCTTGGCAGTAATGATAGTTCAGCTAAAAGCGGATATTTTGTCCTATATGGCAAGGCCAGCTGCACACGAATTGGAAATTGCAAAGTTTAAAAGGTTTCCTAACATCTCATTCTGCGGTTCGTCCAAGTTTATCCGAATAAGGCCTACAAATTTAACCCTTTTAGAGGAGGCCTTTCTGTTGTCAATCGTTCGCAACGTTTCTGGTTATAAAAGATTTGTGGAGGCATGGCCGGCACTGTACACCGATGATTTTTACAAGGATGGGCGTGATTTTGTGCTCTTTGACTCAAGTAATACTAATAAGTATGATTTAGCTAACTTAGCTGGATTGCCTTTAGAGGATATCGATGAGGGCACCATCAATTCAACTGCCGATCCTCGATTTTTTCCATGGGATGAGCAGCACCGTTACCGAGGTCTAAATTTGTATTGTAGCGGACTCCTTCACGGAGCGCAAGAATGTCACTACATCAGAGTTACACTGGAGGCCATTTCTCGCCTGAAAGAAAAACTGTTTGAAAAAGTTTATTCATCCTTTGTCGAAAATGGTACCATCCAAAGTAACCAACTGTTACTACCTTTTTCACTTCCTTTTAGTACAAAAGTTGGTGAACATCTGCAGGGTAGGTGGTATCCGAATGAAAACTCTGAGTGGTACGTAAATGCAGCATTGGAATCCGTTTGTAATTCAGTTTATCCTATCAACGCATCCACGGTTTCATTGCTGGTGGAGGTACATTGGTCTGTCAGTTCCATAGTAGAAGGGCTAATGCTCCAAGTTTTTGTGGAAGATGAACTGGTGTTTGACCCGTTGCAGAAGAATAAAAATTATCACGTGAAGTTGGGAATGGAAACATATGTCAGACTTAACAAGCCAGATGATCCATGTGATCCAAGACTTCCTAAAACATTTCCAGGTTTGGACTGTGAGGCGATTTGTAAACACGTACAACAGAATCGGTGTCTCTACAACTGTACTGTTTGTGATGCTGGTGAAATCTGCGTTCTGTCTGATCTCTGTCACTTTGGTGTGACACATGTGGAATTGGAAGACGAATCTAACCAAACGAGAAAGGATTTCTGCACTAAGCTTCGTGAAAAGTGTGTACGAAATTGTCTACCGCCCTGCAGACAGGAAGTGATTTTCACAACAACAGTGGAAGCTGGCGACATGAACTTTGCAGATAATAACATTGAATTTAAATTGCGCAGAATTATCAAAACCTATAAAGAGTATTACATTTACAGTGTTCCCTTGTTCATTAGCAGTCTTGGCGGAACTTTATCATTATTTCTGGGAGCTTCAGCCCTGTCAATACTACAGCTAATGTTTTATTATGTAAGCGGTTGGCGCAATTCGCTATGTGCATGATGTGACTCCATTCATGGGCTTTCTTTTCTTGGCTTTTTCAAAATTCACACATCGGTTTACATGGAAAGAGATGTATGTTAATTTAAAAAAATTTTACGTCCAGAAAATTTCTGACAAGCGGCCAACTTTGAGGCATAGATGTAGAGTTTTATTCATCACTATGTATGATATATGTAAGTAGTATATGAATGACTGTTTCACTCCGCATGTGGGTAGGGAATGTCCTCTTACCTGCTACCAGTAATCTATTACCAAATTTGTTCGCGATACCGCTTATGCTCCTTGTAACCCTTAGTGTTCCTTTACACACCCAGTTTGTCCTGTTTATTCATCTAGTATCTCAATAACTATTCCTGAAAAATTCAACATTTCTGTTTGAAAAGTAAATAAAGCGAAGAATGTACTTTAATTACTCTATCCTATTAATCTATTACAATAACTTGTCAGCATAGAGCCTTGGCCAGGACGGGTTGCTACGTGTGGTAACTGTTATTTTTGTAGATTAAAGCGATAAGTTGATCTTCATTGTGTGCACTGTGGTCTCTTCATTTTTGTGAATAATTCGAGTTCTTGCTATTCTTTTTGCTTTATAGTCTATTACATAGCTTAGTTATTGATATCATTTGTGGCTCATTATTTATATAGCTTGCTTAATATAATTAATATTCCAGTTTAATAAAAATTGTTTCTTTCAAACCGTTTCTGTCAGACTACGGAATAACCTGATATAAAATGTATATAAACATATAAATATATAAACATAAACATTACCGATACACTCTTCAAATATGAAGTAGCATTTTATTTACAGTTAGCAGCATATGTTTGCTTAAACATTGTTGGGGGAGGTTCACCCCCTCCCTGCAGGGACAGTGCAATTTTAGGCCGCTTACCCCCCTCAGAATCCAATTTTTTGTTTTTACCAAAATACGAAAAAATTCGCTTTCGCGGCGATTTTCGCCCGCCAGTTTTTCCCGCTCCCCAAAATTTACTTCCTGTACATATCTGATCAGCTGAAAACCATTCCTCTGCACCACCCAATTAAATTTCTCCAGTTTACGCACACCTTTTCTCTATGTATACTCCCGGTCGTTTTCATCCATTTTTAGATTTTAGATTCGGTTTCACAACTTCGTGCTGCAATTCCTGCTCTTCCTCCAGTATTGGGAAACGAAGTTCGTCCATTAAAGAACTCATCCTAAGTCTCTAAAAATCCCTGAAACTAAAAGTTGACTGATGTGAGCTAGAGATGAGCACGGAACGGAGTTTTTCGGCCCGTTCCGGCCCGGCCTGCTCCAAAATCTTGCTCGGCCCGGCCCGCAAGCTGACAAAATTCGGCCCGGCCCGGCCAGCCAAATGAAAAATTCCAAAATTTTCAAAGGCTTCAATGCAAGATGGAGAGGCTAAATCATGCTACGAAATGTTAGATTTTGCTATACAATAACCAGAATCAGTAAATGTGTAGTTAATTTTATTGATTTTACAAAACTTTCTAGAATCGATCCGGCCCGTTTCGGCTCGCTCAGGCCCGCAGTTAAGAAATTCTCGGTCCGGTCCGGCCCGGCCCGCTGACCAATGGAGGCCGACGAGCCGAAATGCTCATCTCTATATGTGAACTGTTCATATGCTCGGCTGCGCGAAGGTAGCAGTTTTCTCTCTTGTCAAGCCTGTTTTTGGTTGGTGGAACTTGTTCTGGTTGTTGATCGTAGTTTCTTAAAATAAAACTCTGTTACGTGTTTAATGGTATTGTAAGGGAAGCAGGCATAGGAAAGGTTGCTAAGCCTGAGATAGAAGGTCAGCTGATAGCTTTTAAGAGTAGTGAATAGTACGTCCGACTCGAGCTCGGAAGGTCCGTGGTTCAATCTCAATATAGGCAAACCGACCACGACCCGCCTACTGCGGCCGGCCGGGGCCAGAAACGGCCGCCGGCTGGTCCTAGGAACTGGACCAGGCCAATACTTGATGGAATCTGAAACACATAATAAACATAAATCATAAAATCATAAATAATGAGTAAATACACTTCATGTATTTAGTGTTAAAGATTTTGCAAAGTGTACCTAAAATAGTGCAAAGTGCAAAACTTGTGCCGGCCGACTGGCTCGCCAGCCTGTTTCTATCCAGTCCGCCGGCTGGCTGGTTTGCATCACTCGGCTGGCTAGGTTTGTAAGTCCTGCCGGCCGCCAGAGATGGAAAGCCATTCGGTCAACAACACTACTAGGGGTTGCCGTCCTCTCCTTGGCACACTATCCCTTGGTATAAACGCTGTGTAGCGCAAATGTTGATTCTCCAAATGGCTACCCGGAGGATCCGTCGCCCAGTACCAGCCTCGCCAAACCAATAGGTTATACAAATAAATATAATTAGACCTACCTACCTAGTCTAAACAACTAACCTAACCTGCTAAATAGCAAGACCGTAAAATAGATGATAAGCGTACGTATATACGTAAGCCCTGACAGACAAACCAAGACAGACAACAACGCACACAACAAACAATACAAACAAAATTTAGGGTTGATGAGCCCAGTATAGCGTAGAACCCCAGGAGGAGAGCGTAGGCGTAGAGGGACACCGGAGAGAAAGGTTGTAATCGGGCGAACCGACGAGCGATTATAAACAACCGACTGGAGTTGGGAAAGATAGAAAGAAACACAGCTGATGTGTTGGGGAGTTTTCGTGGGAGACCACCAAGTAGGCGGGGCATAGAAGACCACCACCAACGAAAACCACCAACCAGCAGTTGATATGTGTAATGAAATTGGTTAAATAAAAAATCAGATTTTTAAAGGATTAATCCAAAAAGAAGGATTTGCTCAATGGTCACTCGAAAACGCCAAGGAAGACCTCAGAAAATGGGTTAAGTTAAAGATTTCCATGATCGTTGCTACATGAATGAACGTCCAAGCTGTATTTGTATTTGTGTGTAATTAAGAACAGGGTTGCCAATCTCTAAAATATAACTAATTCCTAGGGAGACGAAAGGGAAGATTAGTTAAAATTTGCAGTATAAGGTCAGGGTATCATTAACACAAGAAGAATAACATCATAAATTAATAAACATATTAGTCAGTTAGGTGGTCTGAATGGAAATTCCTTTAATATTGCCTCCTTGTGAAAAGCGGGTGCCTTTTCATTTGGATCTTGTTATCCCCAAACAGATAATAATTACAAGTGTCCACACTTTAATGAAGAGCTGGTGCCTCTTCATTAGGACCCAATCTTAGATAACTCATACATTATTATCGACCACCCAAAACCAGAAGAAAAGGTTCTAATATTATCAAGGAAAACGCTTAATTCCTCTCTGTTTTCAAACAACAATCTCAATTTACTGTCAAATTTAATCACTTGAAGATGGTTCATTGGTATACGGTAGTTATTATGCAGTATCAGCCTTAATTAGCACCAACATGTAGTCTCAACTGCATAGTTAGCTATACTTAGACGTAGATAGGATTGGTTAACGTTGTTTGACATTAATTCCCTATTTCTGATGGTTAGTTAGCTTAAATCAGTATTAATATGAGTTAAGAATGTTAATTGGAGCCAATTAGTGTTAATTAGGTAATTATTACGTAATAATCAAAATTTTATGTGGAAGCATAACTCAAGCTCAATCGAAAGGCAATTCAACGCTGATTCCAAAAATGTAAATTTTATTTCTCAACTCCCAAAATTAAGAAAGTTATGGCCAAAAATGTTTTAGTAAAATGTTTGCCATTTCGTAATTTTAGTATTTCAAAAAAGGTGTAACTTAACTAAGACTTACGTAACCTTTGTGTCAAGTCCAGTCATGTTGTCTGGAAGGCTGTCCTCACATGAACTTTGGGCTGGCCTTTAGTCCAGCAGGAGAATTGCCTCTCGAAAGGAGAGTTAGTATACACCTTTTATACATCTCATTGGTTCGAAGGGGGCCTAGTTGCCTCAAAAAATAAGTTAAGTTAAACGAAAAGAAACTAAATCTAGGTAGTTAAGTACGTAGAATTCAATAATGTAATTTTCATCTAGCTAAAAATTAGGTAGAAACGACTGTGTGCATATTTTTTTCATCTTTTACGTTTACTTTTTCCTCCTTTTCCTTGGTCCACTGGAAACAAGGAGTTTCCAGTAGCGAGGAACAATTGTTGCCGAAGACAAATGACCGGCATGCTTTGTTTTCGGCCGAAGGGTCAAGTCTAATCCAAAAGTGAGGGGCCGAAAACAAGCAAATTATAAACCTTTATTAAACATGACAAAATAATTTATTCGGTCAATCTAACTTATTAGAGTCGTACCTGTCTTGTATAGGCCCAAAATATCCACAATTTGGTAAAATTCTGTCAATTTTTGGGCAAGTTAAGAACATATATATTGTCTCCTGTCCCTTTGGTTACGTTTACATGTAAACCCAAAACTTTATAAAATTTGCCCAAGTTTCGACCCCAAAATTTATCAAAAAGGGACCAGTTGGGGGCAATATTTCCCCAATATCATTAATCCGACCCCTCACCTGGTCACCGGGCCGAAAAGAGCCCGGATCTTACATGTAAAAGATGGGAAGCTTCTAGAAACTTCTAGAAGCTTCCCCCAAAATTAAAGAAAGCCGCTTTTATTACAAGCTGTCAACGAGCTGTCGCTCGCCCCAGATTTTCAAACTTGCAATTAGTGTTCGTTGAGACTCGGCCGTGGACGGTCGTTAAAAGTCCCCTACTCCCCGCGTGTATTGCTTCTCGTGACACTGGTGTGTCTCGGGAAAATAGCAATGCACGCCCCCCATAGGACGCACCTAAGGACCCTTTTCTGGCCAGCACCATCTAGGATAAAAAATTAGGACTTTGGCCAATTTTTATGTATGTTTGTGCTTTGGCCGATAGGCCCTTTTCTGTATTTTAGGGCCAAACGGCCATCGTTTTCCGAACCCAAAACTACGGCCAAGAGGCCAATATTCTGTAGGTTCGTTC
>JASAND010009198.1:0-19304 GCA_030248195.1 Trissonchulus latispiculum | reverse complement strand
CACTGACAATTCCATTACTGCTGCTGATTTGCCGTTACAAACACTGGTGGCCAAAGAGTCTGTTGGAGGAAAGCTCAATCCTCTGCTACATTCTTTGCATGGGTCCAGCGGGCTCGTCTTGAGCGTCCCCTTGCCCCTCCCGGACAGTTTGCACTGCGCTCGCTGTGATTATAGCTGCAGTGGCAGTCAGCACCGTCTGCTTAAAAGGCACATCTCAACCACCAAGTGTTGGAAGATCAATTGCACTGTTGCCTTTTCTTGCCGCCATTGTGAGTCTGTTTTCGCGGACTACAAACAGGCGAAACAGCATGCCTCCCAGCACAAGAATCCGGCCAATGGTCAGACTGGGTTAGTTGATCTGCTCGCGGAACGGCTTAGAGCATCCCGGTTGGAGCCTTCATCTTTGTCGTTTGTGACGGCAGGCGAAGATCTGGATGACGCGGCGATCGATTTTGGCCTCGCTTCGGTTGTCTTAGCAGCTTTGAGGAAGAAGCAGAACTCCGTTTATCCGGTAAGAGTTTCTGTAGTCCAGCAATTGACAGCTGCGTCAGACGGTCAGCTGGATGCGGGGGAGCTCAAACACGTGTTGGAGGGTATACCAAAGGCTGACGTATTGCTGCTGCAGTACATGGTTCTGGGCACTGGTCTCTTCTCGTGGCAGATGGGCCAGCTCGCCTTTTCCGTCACTTTGATAGTCTCCCATCCCGGAGCACAGCCGAACATCAGCAGAGTTCGCGCGGTACTTCGCCCATTCTCTGAGCAACGCAATGGAGACGGGAGTACGAGCGACTACAGTACGAAGAGGCTGTGTGCGATCGACAGAGCGACAGCCATAAAACACGGTGTACTGTGTTACTACTAGATACAAAGTTCATTGTCGGCGGCGCTTCTTGTGCCTCACTTTCGGATGCACAATGCAACAGCTTCAAGTTCTTTCCACCGCTGCTGCTGTCAGGAACGGGGTGCCAGTAGTGGTCCCGGAATTCAGTGCTTCACCAGAATAGAACCCAGCAGTGGCCGAAGCTGTGATATCACGAGTGGGGGTGTCAGCCGTCAATGCAACTGCCGGTGGTCGCATGCCCAATGGGTTGAGTTCGTGAAGTCGCTTCCAACAGGGTGGGATTGTCCGAAGGTTCCCAAGACAGGCGCGTCCTGCTCTGTCCGCCACTGCTGTGCAGCTTGATTTCGGCGGTCGTTCGGGGAGGATCGGACTTAGATTGGGCGCGGCTACTTTGGCTTTTTCTCCATTTTGCGCTTCATAAAGCCAGCGTTTGGTCAGCGAGTCCCAATTTGGGGGCATACTTAAAGGACAGGGCTGATGTCTTTTCGGTCACCGAAGGGCTGCTAAACATCCGCCGGTATCACGGAAGCGAGCGTCCTATGGTCGTCAGCGCGGTTATATGGAAATCTCACCCCGCGACGTGATGGCCGAAGGTAGCTTCGCAGTTATCAGAGGGTGACATCAGAGGTGCAATTCGGTCGGTAGTTGGCTCTTGATGGTTTCTTCCATGGGCAGGTCAACGCTTGAGGCGGTTAGACGAGAACATCACTGCAGACCACCTCGCACGACCCGGAGGCCATCTGAATCGAAAACGCCGTTTTGATACATGAAGGTCTCGAACCTGCCGATGTGGAGGCTGCGCTTTCCACCTTTCCAGCAGCATCGGCGGGCGGATAGGACGGTCTTCGGCCCCAACGCCAGAAAGATCTCTGCGGAAAGGCACTAGGAGAACCACCGGGCACCAGCTTGCGGGCAGGAGCTCTAGCTGGCCTAATGGGGCTTATCGTTTGAGGGTGGAGTGCCCTCTCTTCTGAGGCCTGTCTTTTTCGGTGCCCGCTTAGTTGCACTCAACAAGAAGGGTGGGGGCGTGCGCTTAATTGCTGAGGATTGTTTCTAAGGCGCGCCTGGCTGGTAAGCTGGTGAACAAGCAGGTGACGGTAAGTTGGCTCTTGAGGAACTTGTTCTGCCCAAAACAGATGGGATTCGGTGTTTCAAGGGGGGCTGAGGCCGCTGTCCATGCAATGAGACGCTACATTACGGTCAACGCTGGACAAACCAAACTTGTCCTGAAGAAAATTGACTTCATCAACGCTTTCAACAGCCTGGACAGGACGCATATGTTGGAGCAGGTGCACAGCCATTTCCCCCAGGCCTACCCTTTTCCTTTGTAGCAGCTACCTCCTGCAACCGTCGTGCCTGTTCTGGGGAAAGGAAGTCACCCGTTCTCAGGTTGGCGTACAGCCGGGGGATCCCTTGGGCCCCATTTTGCTACTCTCTGGACTCCACCCATAGTTGAGCGTTTGAACTCAAAGGAGATCAACTCTTGGTACATGGATGATGGAGCGGTTGGCGGGGACCCGGCGGTGGTGCTGCAGGATTTGCAGTTGATTTGCGAAGAGGGTCGCAAGTTGGGGCTGCTTCTAAATGGGGCAAAGTGTGGGCTTGTCTTTCTCTTTGACGACAAAGGCTCACAGGATGAGTGGCTGGAGAAATTCAACAGTGCGGCGCCAGGCATTCGCGTTACGTCAATGACATCGGCAGAGCTACTTGGGGCGGGGCTGAGCAGACTCAGTGACGCCAGCTTTTCCTCCCCGCAAGCTGTCCAAGTTTAAATCTCTCTGTGATGGTATGAGTCAGTTGTTTGCCCATGATGCTCTATTTCTCCTGCGTCCGCCTTGGCCCTACCGCGATTGATGTATATACTTCGGGGACGTCAGCTTTGCAGATAGTCTGCTGCTGGCAGGATTTGACGAGAAGCTGCACGATGCCCTTCAGCTCCTACTGAACTGCAGCGGCCTCCCGCTCGGACAATGGTGCAGTAGGGCGCCTGCCGTAAGCCGTGGGTACTGGGGTCGTTGGTTGCGGATGCTCTCCAGCACCGCTTCATCATGCGCGCCTGGAATTTATTTCTGCCGCGTTCTTCCTGATCTCCGATATGCGATGCGAGGCTGTCTTTGCGGATCTGCGCAATCGCCGTCAGCAACACCGGAACGGAAGAGGCAATTCTGGAGTGCAGAGGAAATGGTCCGGATCACGCCCAGGATGCTCATTTGGAAAAGCTCAGGGTTGACACCATCGCGAATCCGACTAGACAGGGCTCGGCTTTTGGCTTCCTGTAGTAGTTGTAGCTTGCGGTTGGCTGCATGCATTACCGGCGGCTCGAAAGCTCGGACTAAGATTGTCGGATGAAGAGGTGCGAATTGGAGTCTGCCTGCGTTTCAGCTTTTGGGTGTCGCAGGAGCACAAATGCGTTTGTGGGGATTGGGGCGAAAGTTCTGGCGGCATACACGAGGTGTCTTGTGGTAGGGTCTCCGGGCGCGCCAAACAGGCACAACAACATCAATGCTGTTCTGGGCCGGGCCTTCGAATCTGCTAACATCCCAAACATCCTGGAACCTTCGGGTCTCTGCAGGTCGGCCAGGATGGGAAGCGGCCTGATGGGCTGGCTTGATGAATTCCATGGGAGCGGGGGCGAAGTTTGGTATGGGACGTCTCTCCCTGTCGGCACACCCTTGCTGACTCGAGTATTGCCAAGTCTGCGGTGACGGCGGGTTCTCTGGCCGAGGGAGCCTTTTACAGCAAGGTTGCGAAGTATGTACCTGCTTGGCTGATAGGTTTTTGGTGGTCCCATTGGTGTGCGAAAGGCACGGCTTTTCTGCGGTTAGCGGATCTGACGAGATGTTAAGCAAGTTGGGTAAGCGGTTGCGAACGGCATCCAAAGAGCCAAGGGCGGAGTCCTTTACCGTCCAAAAGCTATCTCCCGTGGCAATTATCCGGGAGATTTCATAGTGTGTCATGGGCTCACCCCTCATGAGTGGATACTGGAAGGAATTGTGGGAGTTGGATGACAGTGGGAGAAGAAGAAGAGTGAAGTTTTAAAAGTTAGAAAAATGCATTGACACTAAATATTATGTAGAACAGATAAGACTTTGCGTCTTGGTGATATAATTGTCTGTGATGTGCAGTAAACTTCTGAGAGAGAGAGAGAGAGAGAGAGAGAGAGAGAGAGAGAGAGAGATGGAGGGAGATGTCGGAGGGAGATGTGCGTGGAGCGTTGCGAGCGGTCATAGGCTCGGACACTTTGGCTCCGCACAACTCTGAGACATTGGCGGCGCTGAAGTCGAAGCACCCGTCAGCGCGCAAACCGAGAGTAGCCGAACCTGTGACATTGGCCTGCCCCAGGGGCTGCGTCCAGTATTCTTCGGGGCGCGTCTGGTGGCGCTCAATAAGAAAGGAGGAGGTGCGGCCAATTGCTGTGGGTTTTAACGCTGCGTCGCCTCGCGCTGCTGGAAATTGGTCAACGGTGCGGCAAATTCAACGAAGCGGGAGAATACTGCGCTACGCAGTTGGGCTTTGGCGTCCCTATAAAGGTGCGGAAGCAACGCGTGCCATCCCGCTGATGCAGACACAATCGCGATCAAGTCAAGATCATACTGAAAAATAGATTTCTTGATACTTCAATACATTGGATCGTACTCCACATGCTGCGACAGGTGGAACCAGCGTTTTCATGAATCCTATCTTTTCCTGCATGAGTGTAGGTACATCCAGCCCTTCTGTCTTTTGGGAGAAGACGTGCTCCTATCTGAGAAGGGAGTCCAGCAGGGCGACCCCCTGGGTCCTTTCTGCTTCTGTCTGGGCCTCATTCGGTGGTGTGCGAATTACGTTCTGAGATCAATTGCTGGTATATGGACATCGGGACCATTGGTGGTGATCCGGAAGTGGTTTTGGAGGACCTAGGTAATATCTGCTCAGAAAGTAAAGAAATTGGGCTGGAATTGAACGGCGCAAAGTGTGAGGTAGTCTTCCTTTTTGATGACCCTTCCCTGCGGGCGCATTGGATGGAGAAGTTCGACGCGGTAGCGAGGGGGCTCAGGCAGACGGAGGAGACGGACGTCGGGTTGCTCGGACAGGGTTATCTGGAGGCTTCACGGGACAAACAGTTGAGGAAGAAGCTCGACACCTTCAAGGTCCTGTGTGGAAAGCTAGAAAGTCTGGACTCACATGATGCCTTGTTCCTCCTGCGCCATAGCTTGGCTATTCCAAGACTCACCCTGCAGTTCTGAGGACATCGCCGTGTGCCAGTAGCTCAGTCATCGGCGAATTTGTTGGGGAGTTGCACGCTGCTCCTCGAAGTGTTGCTGAACTGCGGTTTGTCGCCTGAAAAATGGGACTGGGCAGCCTTGCCTGTAGCGGACGGAGGACTTGGAATTAGAAGCACCCGTGATGTGTCTCTTCCGGCTTACCTTTCTTCTCTTCACGCCACAGAGACGCTGTCCGGTGCTATCTTTTCTGGGGAGTCTGGATGCGCTCAGCTTGTTGCCTTGCAGCAATGGGATGAGCTTTATTGCCGGAGGCCACAGGACCATTTGGACCAGCAGAGAGCCTGGGATCGGATAGTGACTGATCGCCGAAAGGAGCACCTACTGTCCCTAACATCGAATGACGTCACCGCTAGGGCCCGTCTTTTGGCCTCGGGAAGTGAAGTAGGCAGTGCGTGGCTCCATGCCCTTCCCTCAGCGGCTCTTGGCCTGAAGCTATCGGACGAGGAAATTCAGATTGCCGTAAGCCTTCGGTTGGGCCTCCGTGTTGCGCAGGCGCACACTTGTGTTTGTGGGGGCTTGGCGGATGCGGGGGGTCCATGCCCTATCCTGCGCCAAGGTTATTGGCCGGATCGGACGCCACAACCACATCAATAGTGTCTTAGGCAGGGCCTTTACAACAGCCAAGGTCCCGTGTGTACTTGAGCCAATGGGTCTATCTAGGGACGATGGTAAGCGGCCAGATGGGATGACCATGGTACCTTGGACCCGAGGAAGGTGCCTTGTCTGGGATGTCTCTTGCCGCCACACCCTCGCAGAGTCAGCGGTTTCTAAATCGGCAAAAGAGCCAGGATCTTTAGCCCAGCAGGCGTTCCAGAGCAAGCGGGCAAAGTCTTCCTCCTGGAAAAGGATTACGTGGTGGTCCCGGTGATTTTTGAGACGCATGGACCTATGGCTCCAGAATCGGCCAATCTCCTGCGCCAGTTGGGCCAGCGTTTGAACTCTTCGACGTTGGAGCCCAGATCGGCTTCATTTCTACGCCAAGCAATTTCAGTGGCAATAGCTCGTGGGAATGCTCAGTGCATTCGTGGGACTTTTCGGAGCAAGCAGGTCCGCTTTCAGCTGGAAGAGAATGTAATATGGGAAGAATAAAAGAATCGAATCAGAAATTGTACATTACCGCATTCACAGTATGGTTGTATTCGTATCATACCAGTAAACGAGAGAGAGAGAGAGAGAGAGAGAGAGAGAGAGAGAGAGAGAGAGAGAGAGAGAGAGAGAGAGAGAGAGAGAGAGAGAGAGAGAGAGAGAGAGTGAGAGAGAGAGAGAGAGAGAGAGAGAGAGAGAGAGAGAGAGAGAGAGAGAGAGAGAGAGAGAGAGAGAGAGAGAGAGAGAGAGAGAGAGAGAGAGAGAGAGAGAGAGAGAGAGAGAGAGAGAGAGAGAGAGAGAGAGAGAGAGAGAGAGAGAGAGAGAGAGAGAGAGAGAGAGAGAGAGAGAGAGAGAGAGAGAGAGAGAGAGAGAGAGAGAGAGAGAGAGAGAGAGAGAGAGAGAGAGAGAGAGAGAGAGAGAGAGAGAGAGAGAGAGAGAGAGAGAGAGAGAGAGAGAGAGAGAGAGAGAGAGAGAGAGAGAGAGAGAGAGAGAGAGAGAGAGAGAGAGAGACTGCCTTGGACTCCACCCCATAGTTGAGCGTTTGAACTCGGAGATCAACTCTTGGTACATGGATGATGGAGCGGTTGGCGGGGACCCGGCGGTGGTGCTACGGGATTTGCAGTTGATTTGCGAAGAGGGTCGCAAGTTGGGGCTGCTTCTAAATGGGGCAAAGTGTGAGCTTGTCTTTCTCTTTGACGACAAAGGCTTACAGGATGAGTGGCTGGAGAAATTCAACAGTGCGGCGCCAGGCATTCGCGTTACGTCAATGACATCGGCAAGGAGAGCTACTTGGGGCGGGGCTGAGCGCAGACTCCAGTGACGCCATACTCTCCCGCAAGCTGTCCAAGTTTAAATCTCTCTGTGATGGTATGAGTCAGTTGTTTGCCCATGATGCTCTATTTCTCCTGCGTCATAGCATGGCCCTACCGCGATTGATGTATATACTCCGGACGTCCAGCTTTGCAGATAGTCTGCTGCTGGCAAAGTTTGACGAGAAGCTGCGCGATGCCCTTCAGCTCCTACTGAACTGCAGCATTCCGCTCGACAAATGGGCGTGGGTAACGCTGCCGGTCAGCCGTGGTGGTCTTGGGGTCCGTTCAGTGCAGGATGTTGCTCTCCCGGCTTTCCTTTCTTCATTGTGCGCCACGGAGACACTTTCTGCCGCGATCTTCCCCGATCACAACCGCGATGCGAGGGACACGGCTTTGCGGATCTGGCATCACCGTCAAGCAACGGAACCGGTAGAGGAGCAAATGGGAGTGCAGAAGGCGTGGGATAGGATCGCCCAGGATGCTCATTTGGAAAAGCTCAGGGTTGACACCATCGCGAATCCATTAGACAGGGCTCGGCTTTTGGCTTCCTGTAGTAGTTTGGCTTGCGGTTGGCTGCATGCATTACCGGCGGCTCAGCTCGGACTAAGATTGTCGGATGAAGAGGTGCGAATTGGAGTCTGCCTGCGTTTCGGCTTACGGGTATCGCAGGAGCACAAATGCGTTTGTGGGGATTGGGCGGATTCTGGCGGCATACACGCACTGTCTTGTGGTAGGGTCTCCGGGCGCATAAACAGGCACAACAACATCAATGCAATTCTGGGCCGGGCCTTCGAATCTGCTAACATCCCAAACAGCCTGGAACCTTCGGGTCTGAGTCGGCAGGATGGGAAGCGGCCTGATGGGTTGACGCTAATTCCATGGGAGCGGGGGCGAAGTTTGGTATGGGACGTCTCCTGTCGGCACACCCTTGCTGACTCGAGTATTGCCAAGTCTGCGGTGACGGCGGGTTCTCTGGCCGAGGGAGCCTTTTCCAGCAAGGTTGCGAAGTATGCCTGCTTGGCTGATAGGTTTTTGGTGGTCCCATTGGTGTGCGAAACGCACGGCCCCCTTGCGGTTGGATCTGACGAGATGTTAAGCAAGTTGGGTAAGCGGCTGCGAACGGCATCCAAAGAGCCAAGGGCGGAGTCCTTTCTGCGTCAAGCTATCTCCGTGGCAATTATCCGGGGGAACGCGGAGTGTGTCATGGGCTCGTTTCGCAAGGGTGGATACTGGAAAGAATTGTGGGAGTTGGATGACAGTGGGAGAAGAGAAGAGTGAAGTTGCAAAAGTTGAAAATACGTGAAGGCACTAAATATTATGTAGAACAGATAGGACTTTGCGTCTTGGTGATATAATTGTCTGTGATGTGCAGTAAACTTTGGGAGGAAAGAGAGAGAGAGAGAGAGAGAGAGAGAGAGAGAGAGAGAGAGAGAGAGAGAGAGAGAGAGAGAGAGAGAGAGAGAGAGATAGAGAGAGAGAGAGAGATAGAGCGAGAGAGAGAGAGAGAGCGAGAGAGAGAGAGAGAGAGAGAGAGAGAGAGAGAGAGAGAGAGAGAGAGAGAGAGAGAGAGAGAGAGAGAGAGAGAGAGAGAGAGAGAGAGAGAGAGAGAGAGAGAGAGAGAGAGAGAGAGAGAGAGAGAGAGAGAGAGAGAGAGAGAGAGAGAGAGAGAGAGAGAGAGAGAGAGAGAGAGAGAGAGAGAGAGAGAGAGAGAGAGAGAGAGAGAGAGAGAGAGAGAGAGAGAGAGAGAGAGAGAGAGAGAGAGAGAGAGAGAGAGAGAGAGAGAGAGAGAGAGAGAGAGAGAGAGAGAGAGAGAGAGAGAGAGAGAGAGAGAGAGAGAGAGAGAGAGAGAGAGAGAGAGAGAGAGAGAGAGAGAGAGAGAGAGAGAGAGAGAGAGAGAGAGAGAGAGAGAGAGAGAGAGAGAGAGAGAGAGAGAGAGAGAGAGAGAGAGAGAGAGAGAGAGAGAGAGAGAGAGAGAGAGAGAGAGAGAGAGAGAGAGAGAGAGAACATAGACGAAATATGCTACCAAAACGGTAGAAGAGATACGTTAGCAACAAATGATTTAGATAAAAAAGTCAACAGTTTACAAATCTACTCACTATATTGTCAATCAAAATAAAAACTTCCCAAATCTTGTTACAGATATAGAGGTGACAGTCGTTGAAGGCACAGCTGTAGTCTGTGGAATGAACACAGAATTCATAGAAGAAGAATGACCACTGGTTGCTAAATAGTAAAAAAAGGAAACCGTCGAAGGAAAAGAGGGTACAGGAGGAGAGATGACGACCGTTAAGATAAAACAGAGATCAAAAAATAAGAATACTAAATAAACAAAAAAAGCTAAAAAGTGGCAGCAGAGAAAGATACGAAGTTCAACGTAAAGGGAAGAAACATAGAAGAATAATAAACCTAAAAAAGGGGGTATACTGCAAACAATTTGCTGTCAAGATAGTGAAGATAGGACACTGCCTAAAACGTATATATGTTAATTCTTTATAGTAAAGAAAAAAATTATAAAAATACCACTGCTAGTTTCAGTATCAGATTGAATAGCCATTGCTTGGAGAGCTGTAGTTTCCGGAACAGGCACAGAAGCCGCTGGAGGAAAGTGAGCAGTGTGGCCTGTAGGAGGCAACAATTCGGACACTGCAGACAAAGCACATTAAAAACAGGTAATATGTTAAACTACAAAAATCAGCTCGTTATTAAAGTGTTGTGCAGTGATGGCCTACAGAAGGAAACGCCTTGGGGGCTACAGACAAAGAAACATATAAACACGTAATATACTAAACGGCAAAAATCAGATAGGGGATGCTCAAACATAAAAAACGGAAAAAATGACTTCATTCACACAATATTTACGTATCGTCAATCGCGTTTGTTATATGGCTTAAGAAACAAACTGACACAGAGAAAAAAAAGCGAACAGATTACTATCAGAGCATATGGCCGTCGAGTATGCAAAGAATCACTAATGATAAAACAAAGCTGGTTACCGTGTAGCAGTATACCTGTGATGTCGTTACTCTCCATTGTTTTCATCCGTTTCCCACTAACAGTTGCCGTGTTCTTTTGCGGCGTTTCGTTTTTCCCTAAAAAAGTAACAGAAAACAATCAGCAAGTTAATAACTGGTGAACATATAGAAAGTAAATGATATAAATACATATTTGATATACATATCAATAGGCT
Source organism: Trissonchulus latispiculum (assembly GCA_030248195.1). NCBI lineage: Eukaryota > Metazoa > Nematoda > Enoplea > Enoplida > Ironidae > Trissonchulus > Trissonchulus latispiculum. The sequence continues at coordinate 9,113 of JASAND010009198.1, read as the reverse complement.
AGACTATAAGAAGTAGACGTATAAAAAGCTGTGAATATGAGTGATAACACAGTTACTTCGTCTTTTCTGTTGCGTGGCAACTGTCGCAGGAGCTGTCGCCGTACTGATCACCGGTGTTGACACTGCTTTAGCCACTACCTCGTCGCATGTTCTTTCAATTCGCCTCTCCTTCTGACGTTCTTCTTCATCTAGAACAGAAAAAAGGTAGCTTTTTAATAAACAATACAGTAAGCACATAAAAATAAAATACTAAAACTGAAAAACATTGTATACGCAGGAAAACTATATAACATCTAAAGATAAAGAGAAATTTTATTCTACCTAATCGGTAAAATTAGTCCTTCGACGAAAACAAAGGCTAGGCTATCCTAAAATAAAAGTCACCGTCAATGGCAACGCTGTACTCTTGTCTCAGAATCCAACTGGACTTAGCTACCGGGATACTGGTGCAGTAGCTTTCATATGTCATACCATTTAGGAGATGATAACAATAAGCCTTCTGTCGTCTTATAGAAAGATCAAACAATAAAAAAAAAGCTTTACCCTGTCCGTCGCCACTGTCTTCGCTCAGAATGTCAATCATTTCTACATCTGGCGAACAGGCTTCACTCTCATTGTAGCTGATGGTTTTCTTTCTCATACGTAGACCTCCTCCTGGTGTTCTAGTTCTTGGAGATGAAGACTGGTTTGTAACAAGAGGAAAGTCTGTCTCCCCTTTAGCTGTTGCCTGTTCTTCCAGCTTCTGGTTTCTTTCACTGCGTCGCCCTGTACTACACGATGGCAAACAATTCTTCACTTTCTGCATTTTTTCAGCTTCTGTCTGTTCCTGTTTTCCCCGTACATTTGTACTCAGCCTCCTCTTTTCCTTCTCTGCTTCCGTTGTAGCCTTTTTCTTTCTTTCTGTCGCATCTGGAATGTTAGGATGATCAGTTTCCGTAGTTGTCGTAAGCGCAACAGCTACGAAAAAAAGACAACACTAACAAGGATGGTATTTATCTTTGCTTCCAACAAAACTAAGTATATCATTAATTAGATATCCGAAAAATGTTTTGTGCAAGACTGATGTTTCGACATAATAATGCAAAGAAAAATAAAACAGGAAATAAGCAAAAATAAAAAAAGGATTAATTACCACTAGTATGGACAACACCTGATTCATTTACAGCAGAAACGGAAGAGGCGGGAAACCGACTTGGCCCATTGCCCGAGCTAGGCGTACTGTCACGTTTCTTGACTGAAAAGCAACAACAAAAACCAGATAAAAAAAGGATTTGCTATAATATTCTTTAGTATTACAACAGTTCCACTCGTCGCTGTGATGACTATATTCCGCAGTTGTCCTATGCGCAACAGTTACAAAAAACACAACAGTAACTTTATTGATATTTGTATTTCTTTTGTACATTCCTAAAAAGACAATTAATTAGACATCAGAAAACGGTTTTGTGTCATCCAGATGTTTGGACATAATAATGGAGAGATATAACTTAAAAAGGAAAACACAAAGATTAGAAAATCAACAACATGATTAATTAGCCGTAAAATGCACAAAGACGTACTGTCACTTGTTTGGAGAGCAGTAGTTTCTGGAACAGGCTCAGAAGTAGTAAGAGGAAAGTGAGCAGAGTGGCCTGTAGGAAACAAAAAAAATAAAAAACAGATAAAGAAAATTCACAGCAGGTATTATACTCTACTACAAAAATCAGCTCGTGGCTAGACAGCAGACCTGTCTGCTCATGTTTGTCGTACTAGTCTGCTGAAATTTATCTACGCGATAACCAAACTATGAATAATGAACGGTTAACACAAATAAAAACAAACGTAATAATTGGATACCTTTTTTTTCGTAACATTCTTGTTACAAAAAGAATTTTATGCTGTGATGAAGTTATGTTTCCATTGTACAAAACTAAAAAGATCATTAATAAGACATCCGAATAACGTTTTGTAAAGTAAATTAACAATAGCATTAATTACCACTAGATTGCACAGCACCTGGTTCCTTTGCATTTGCGTGGCAGAAGAGGAACTGAGACAACAGCATCCTTAACAATAGGATCATCCAATTTAGTGGGAACCATCAAAGTTTCTCCAGACAAACACACGGGTTTTCTGTAAAGACGATGAGCTATTTCTATAGTGTCTCCACCGACCGCTCCCTTAGAACCCTCTCCCTGCATTGACTCATTATCCATCGGTTGTCCATTACTAACTCCGCCCTGCAATTCTTTTTGCTCTTCCTCTGCTGACTTTGTAGCAGTATTCTTAGTTTCGGATGCACGTGTTTCATTTTCATCAATAACAAGAGGACGGCCACCGTCAGGTGAACTGCAGTTGGAATCAGAATGAATAGACGACATAACGAATCTGAAATTTTTTAAAGTAACAATGAGACAGGAGAAATAGACAAAGGGACGCGGAAGGGGAACGCACAAGAAGAGTGGGAGAAGTAGCAACTTTTACGAGAAAAATAATGGACGAAGGGCTGCCCGCAACTGTGGCTCCCCCCCCAAATTATACTAGTCGTACTTTTGGCTATTTCAGCGTTTCGGTCGACTTTAACCCCCCCACCAAAAATTTTTTCCGGCTCTGGGACGCAGAATTTTTTGCTAAAAATTTTCAAAAATTTAGGTAGGGGTTTGAAAAGTTTTATAGGGGAGGGGTCTCAAAATGCGTTTTGGTCGACTTTAACCCCCCCCCCACCAAAAATTTTTTCCGGCTCTGGCTCGGTCGACTTTAACCCCCCCACCAAAAATTTTTTCCGGCTCTGGGACGCAGAATTTTTTGCTAAAAATTTTCAAAAATTTAGGTAGGGGTTTAAAAAGTTTTATAGGGGAGGGGTCTCAAAATGCGTTTTGGTCGACTTTAACCTCCCCCCCCACCAAAAATTTTTTCCGGCTCTGGGACGCAGAATTTTTTGCTACGAATATCCTCCCCCGAAAAATACCGGGAAGGACCCCCCACAACAAAACCAAAAAAAAGAAAGTGTAGGAGTTCAACCAATGCAGGCGAGTGACCTCCCCAACCTTAAAGCATTCTGCCATTACATCTAACACGCCCACAAAATATAACACATATGGTGTTAATGGGTACAAGTTGAACCATTAAAGACGAGTGAATAAAGTATACTTTTGGCTATTTCAGTGTTTCGGTCGACTTTAACCCCCCACCAAAAATTTTTTCCGGCTCTGGGACGCAGAATTTTTTGCTAAAAATTTTCAAACATTTAGGTATGGGTTTGAAAAGTTTTAGAGGGGAGGGGTCTCAAAATACGATTTTGGGGAGGGGTTGGTTATCCCCCGCCCTCACCAAAAATTTTTTCCGGCTCTAGGACGCAGCCCCATAAAATACCGGGGAGGGCCAGCAAAAAAAAGGTAAAAAAATGGGGAACCACAAAAATTTTTGGAGACGAAATGAAAAAATTGCGTGGGGGGAGTATCCGCCCAAGGGATCTCAAAAAACGATTTGGGGGGAGGGGTAGCATAAAATTTTTATTGGGGCGCGGGGATTTGGCGACCCCTCCAGTTGGAGGGAGGGGTACCCCCCCCAACACACCTATGCCCCACCCCACATACACGAACTAGTTTACTCTCCCCCCCAAAGCCTAACAATTTTTGGGCACATTTTGCATAAATTGCTGGGGGGGGAACCCCCCTAACCTCCCCAATAAAATACCGGGGAGGGCCACCAAAAAAAAAGGCAAAAAAATGGGAACACACAAAAATTTTTGGGGACGAAATGAAAAAATTGCGTGGGGGGAGTATCCGCCCAAACGTTTTGGTCGACTTTAACCCCCCCCACCAAAAATTTTTTCCGGCTCTGGGACGCAGAATTTTTTGCTAAAAATTTTCAAAAATTTAGGTAGTTTTGGGGACGAAATGAAAAAATTGCGTGGGGGGAGTATCCGCCCAAACCTCCCCCGAAAAAAAAGGCGAAGGACCCCCCACAACAAAACCTATAAAAAAAGAAAGGGTAGAAGTTGAACGAATATCCTCCCCCGAAAAATACCGGGAAGGTCGACTTTAACCCCCCCACCAAAAATTTTTTCCGGGTCTGGGACGCAGAATTTTTTGCTAAAAATTTTCAAACATTTAGGTAGGGGTTTGAAAAGTTTTATAGGGGAGGGGTCTCAAAATGCGTTTTGGTCGACTTTAACCCCCCCCCCACCAAAAATTTTTTCCGGCTCTGGGACGCAGAATTTTTTGCTAAAAATTTTCAAACATTTAGGTAGGGGTTTGACCTCGCCAAACTTTAAGAATTATGCCATTACATCTAACACGCCCACAAAACAAAACACCTATGGTGTTAGCTCCACCATTCTGCAGAGAATGAATACTAAGCCAAGACATAGCTAACAGCAGTCGAAAAGCATATAACTACACCGGCTCCACTTTAAAACAATACTCTACTTTTAGTGTTCTTTAAAAACGTAAAAACAAAATATAACAAAGAAACACAAAGAGATACTCCGACAAAGTAAAACTAGCAAAACGTTAACAAAAAAAGAAAACATCAAAACAGACACAGAGATACAAAAAACAAAAAAGAGATACCATACAACAAAACATAATAAAAACTAAAAAAACCTAAAAATGAAACAACCTGTACTACTACATTGTATTTACATACATCTACTAAACATTACTAAAGATATGAAACGGATCAAATAACAATCTATTAGAAAATAAAAAATAGTGCCACCCCTGACAGTTGAACTAAAAGTGATAGTGTCACCTGAGACAGTCAGGTAAAATTTACTGTTTAACGTTTTGACTGCTTTCCTTTGATATTGCTGCTATGATAAAGCGTGTGCTCATATTTGGGCCACTTGGTCCATATTAGGAACTCCGGTGCTCATATTAGGCAACGTTTTACCCTATCTCTATGTGTTTAAATCAGATTTGCCCATATTTGGGCCACTTGCCCTACCACTAAAAAATGTGTGTACAATGTTTCGCCGTTAGCAGAACCTTTAGACTAAACCCAAACAATGTATATATTAGAATTAGAATATATACTTAGAATCGTCAAGAACTCTAGATTTTAAAAATCCGGAAAATCCGGAGTCCCGGGGTTCATTCACGGAATATCTATAATTCCTGGTTTTTGGACAAATTTTTATCGCAATCAAAATATTGTTTCCTCGATCTAATAGAGCTCGATGATGAGGACAACGGGGTTGGCGTTCCCGATGATCTGCTACCTCCCGCCTCCAATCACTCTCACTCTTCTGGCGGCGACAACGCGGGTGGCGGCAAGTCGTCGGGGGTAAATGCCAGAACCGGGGATCGTACGCCCCCTCTGTTGCCCCCAGAAACTGTGTGAGATCCCACTGGGTCCCCGCTGGGCCAACCTCCTGTTTCCATTACCCCACCTCCACTGATATCCCCCTCCCAAGTCGGGGCTCCCACCCCATTTCACCCCTCTCTCAGCCGCCTCTGCCTGTCCCTCCTTCGGTGACCTCCAATTCCGCCATCCCGGCATCCGACGATCTGCCAACCATAACTCCGGCCTCTCAGACTGCAATGGCGCCTCCTCCCACAACTGCGATCCCTCCACCAGTATCGGTCAGTCCGTTCCCAGTGCCGGCGCCGAGGGCCAAGAGAACGGAAGAGGTCTATACTTAAGAGTTTTTGGATTTAGGAAATATGTAGGGCTTGATCAAAACTATGATATCGCTAAAGTATATGCTTTGAAGGTTAGGTTGCATAAATTATGCTCTATTCTGCGCTACTGCAACACTTTGTCTAATCTGCTTGAGCAATGGATAAAGAACATGTTTCGTACACACCCTTGACTGCAGCCAACCCCGCTATCCATCCTTAGTTGATCGGTAAATGAGTATCACTACGGTGCGAATGAAACTGGGCATAGGGCCTACTCCGTATGCAGCCAACATGTGAATTGTTACTCCTGACTTCGTGAATCCGAAGATGATAAGCACCGGCACCCCAAAACCTCATGGTAGTTTGGAATTTTCTTCCAGAGGCAATTTCACCTTATCTGAATTCTTATTGATCTGAAATTTTGGACACATACTTATCGACGGCGACTGTATTATTTCGGCCAATTTTGTGTGTATAATGTATGTGTATATTGGTTCCTTTTTTGCAGCCCCCAGAAGAGATATTTGATGACCCTGTAGCGGCTCAAAAGATTGACATTTTTGTCAAAGAGACCGAGAAACGCGGAGAAGGCTGGGTGGATATGTTGTATACAAAATTGTTACGAAGGTTGGTTGGTTGATTGATGGGTTTTATCTTCTTCTATTATAGGGGGGCGCGAGAGCGACCCCCTATAATATGGGTGTAAAAGGCGCTGCGCGGCCCTTTGAGACTCGTTCGAGCACCGTGCCAGCTCAATACTGAACGAAACTCGGCAAGTTTGGTATCGTTGTAATCTACACGATGAGTACAACAAGTTGCAAAAAAGTTTTGGTCAAAATTTTCAACTTTGAAAATTTTCACTTACGGACAAGTAAGGTCCGTTTGTTTTTTTTTCTGTGTTAGTCACGCTTGGAAAAGGGCTATTTTGTGCAGAGGTGTTTGAAAGATGTGGACATTTTCAGCCGGAAAGGTTTATATTTTCTGAATGCCGATATGGTACCATGTGCCCCGCGCTAAATTTTTTCGCTGCCCGGCCCGGCATGCCACCTGTGCGGCCGGCCAAACGTGGCCTCACGGCGTTTTTGGCCAAAAAACGGCCATTTTGTGTCACGCCCACAGGGCTCAGGGAACAGGTAGAGACACGCGGTTTGTTGCATGAACGAGTACGGAGTGGTTCTAGTGCATAACGTTGGCCGATTTTTGATTTAGGTCCTGGACCGTTCAGGCGGCCGGCCCAAAGGAAGTCGGTCCAAATGGCCATATTCGGAAACATTTCTAAGTTCCAACTCCACAGAAAATAGTCAAAAATAGGCCTAAATATGCTGTTTTGGGCCATATAGTGGGACGCATATAGTGGTTATCGGGGTCGCTGAACACGATGAGCATAGTCGCAGCTCTGTGCGGTGCTGCTATCGTGCAGTACTATTATGCAGCAACCATAGCACGCTGTCTGTAGACTTACTGTAAACGGCTAAACATATGAAACTTGGTGAAAATTATGTCTGTAGTAAGGGGGAACGGTAGCTATGTTAGTTGGTGCACTCTCTAGCTTCCACCGTGCTGTAGTGCTGTCCCAAACACAGCACCGTCGATAACAAGTTATTCATTCGTCACTGGTATTTGAAATTCGGCATACAGATAGTTTAGGACATGACAAACTATCAGGTAGTGCGCGTTAGCGCACTACCTAGAATAGGGAAAAACAGGCACATTGCGTAGTGTTGGATCATAGTTTCCCCTGGTGCCGGCGGAGGAGTTGAGGTAGAGCCTTCATATTGTACCAGTAGAAAGCCCTTCACGAGGGGTCCATGCTCTGCAAATTTGAGCGAAATCGGTCGAGCCGTTTTGAGTTATAAAAAATTGAAATTTTGAACTACAGACTTTCTCTCCACTTTTTTTTTCTCCCCCCCACCCTAGAGGTCGGAGCTCAAAAATTTTCTGTACTATTTAGGGTTTTTTTTGAACAACTCGTGCCCGATTTCTGGGGAAAAATTTTTGGTGCAGTTTGGACCCCCCCCCAGTGGGCTGTGTACATAGTAGGATTTCGATTTTTTCGAAGATAGTTTATTTCCAAAATGGTAAAAATTTGTAATTAAGTAAACGAGAGCAGGCCTTGGCCGAGGGGTCTCAGGTTTGGCATGCAGCATTACCCAAAGGGTCGCCATGGAATAGGGCATATGAATTTTCGATCTGGCTCCTGTGGCGCCCTGGCCAGGGATCGAAAGTTAGTGTGTAAAATGGGGGGTCTTGGCCTACGGAGTAGGCAGCCCTATACATAAGAGCTGCTGGGCTGAGGATTCGTATTCGAATAGGAACCCCTATATGGTGAATCTAAATGGCCCATTAGTTTCGCTGTAGGACCTATCCATGTGGCTGGGGGGGCACCCTGATGGTGGTGGGCCCTACCGTGTCGCAACTCCAACTTTAACCTCTTCTACAGAAATATCTACAGTGAGCAGGTCTCTCTTACTTGGGGTTTGGGGTGGGGTGCAGGAGGGCTACGCCATAGGCTATAGTAGGTTTCGCTCGGTCCCTGTGGCGCCCTGGCCAGGGGTCCGGACCCGGGTCCGGGGTCAAAGTGGTCAAAAATCGAAATTTCCAAAAGTGGTCAGGTTTGGTATCAAATTAAAGCCCTTGGTGAGGCGAACATTTTTTGTCATTGGAGGACCCCTCCAAAGTGAACCCAGTGGCCTGTGGCGCCCTAACCAGTGGTCTAGTGTGTAGTGTGGGTTAGGGCCTACGGGCTGTGGAGCCCTACACATAAGAGCTGATGGGCTGAGGTTTTGTATTCGAATAGGAACCCCTATATGGTGAATCTAAAAGGCCCATTAGTTTCGCTCTAGGACCTATCCATGTGGCTGGGGGGGCACCCTGATGGTGGTGGGCCCTACCGTGTCGCAACTCCAACATTAACCTCTTCTACAGAAATATCTACAGTGAGCAGGTCTCTCTTATTTGGGATTTGGGGTGGGCTGCGGGAGCACTACAGCATAGGCTATAGTAGGTTTCGCCCGGACCCCTGTGGCGCCCCGTGGCCAGGGTCCGACCGGGGACCGGGCCCAAAACGGCCAAAAATCGATTTTTCCAAAAGTGGCCAAGTGATATCAAATGAAAGCCCTTGGTGAGGCGAACATTTTTTGTCATTGGAGGACCCCTCCAAAGTGGACCCAGCGGCCTGTGGCGCCCTGACCAGGGTCCGGACCGGTCCAAAATGGTCAAAAATCGATTTTTCTAAAAGTGGCCAAGTTTGGTATCAAATGAAAGCCTTTGGTGAGGCAAACATTTTTTGTCATTGGAGGACCCCTCTAAAGTGTCCCTAGCGAGCTGTGGCGCACTGGTCAGGGGTAAGGGTCGGTCAAAAATCGATTTTTCCAAAAGTTTGCAAATTTGATATCAAATGAAAGCGCTTGGTGAGGCGAACATTTTTTGTCATTGGAAGACCCTCCAAAGTGGACCCAGCGGTCTGTGGCGCCCTGACCAGGGTCCGGACTGCTCAAAAATCGATTT
>JASAND010009197.1:0-90770 GCA_030248195.1 Trissonchulus latispiculum | reverse complement strand
AGAGACGTTAGGTGTCATATGTAATATGTATGAAACTGGTATTTTTGTGTTTTTTAGTCATTTTTAGTCATAATATTTTGCTTTAATCATTCCTACCAAAGTTTTATCTCTTATCTCAAAACGATCTAATTTTAATTACTTATCTTTTAAAACGATCTCTCTAATTACTAAAATTTTACCTTTCTACGCATTCTTATCTAAACCTTAGATTCCTTATTTTAATTCTAATATTTTAAAAAAAGATTCAATTCTTACCTAACCTTTTAACTTGAGTAAATTCTACCTAACCTAGTTCTTCCAAAAAGTCTAGCCATAATAAAAACGGGTGATTCGTGTATCTTGTGTATATATACTATGTACCTTGTATTTTGTTTTTGTATTGCCCTGTGTATGTGCGAAAAGTTCCTAAAAAGTACCTAAAACTTACCTAAAACCTAACCTAAATTTTTCTAGTTGTTCAAAATTTCTTGCTACTCGTTTAGTGAGGCGTCCGGGGATGGACGAAAAGGTCCCTACTTAATTCCCTTTAGTACGGTCACCACACCTTAACTTAAAATTCTACTTTTGCGGGCGCAAATGGTAGTTGTCCCAACGAACCCTGCCCCTAAAATTACGCTTACCAAACTGGAAGGGTCGGCGGCATATGCCTCCCTACCATCTGATAGTTGTGTAGCCATGAGCACTGTAACGGCATCGTAGTCTCTTCGTGAGTCTGCGCCCACCATCGAGGTGATTCGATGTCGTGAGGCGAGCGCTCCTCTGTCTCAGGGTGATCTCGCTATGCCGCGCAATGGCACCCTATCCGGTTCTTTTAACTTATAAAATTTTTTTCGCTCTAATTCCAGCTGTCTACATAGCTGACGGTCCTCCGGCGCTCCGCCCGTGGTTGACCTTAGTCCAAGCGCCTTGTAGTTGGATCCGGGGATGGTTCCATACCTGCGTGGCCTCACAAAATTTTCGTTTCTACTTACATTTCTACTACTTGTTCTGACTACTTCTCTCTCATCGGCATTTTTCTATTTTCTTAGTTGTTTTTCTATATACGTATGGCCGTGCCCTCATTTCTGGTTTCTTAAAACTTTCTTTCCGGTTCAAAATTTTGGGTTTCCGCCAGTTCCCTCGCAGGAGCTCGGGCGGTAAGCCCTGGGGACATGTACAGTAGGGCGGTGATGCCCTACTGTCATATTTTATTATTATTTAAAAAGATTCTCCATCCAAAATTAGTCCGAACTTATGTATCTAGTTTTTGTGAAAATTGCCCCGATAGCCCATAATTTGTGTTTGAAATGTTATAATTGTATGTCTTTTTGCAAAGATAGATCAGCAATTTGTCATTTTGGTTTCGAAATTCTCTCAAAAGTCTATCTAAAATTTGATTGGCTGGCCAAGTCACGTGTGATCGCGTGATTGCACGTTCTCTTCATTTTATTTCAAAAAGGCCAGTCTTAGTTTTTGCGCTTGCTTTAGACGGTCGGCTATTCCTGAGTTTTCTCTGCTCCAAAATTTATGCTATTTTCCCGTTTCTTTTACGGTATTTTGGGGTCCCTCAGAGCTTTGAAAGTCGGGCTAGACGAGTAAAAGCCACCTAAATCTGGTGATAGGTTGGGTGGGGGACACCCAACTATCCTGCTATCGGGCAATATAATTATATTTCACTTCATTATTTGGATATTTTTATGCTTTATGGTATTTGCCTGCCTCGTTTGGATCATATATCTGTAAGTCTATTCCAGAAACTATTGTAACACCCCCCCTCTATTATAGTAAATATTGTAACACGGCCACTTGGCCTTTTGTATTTTAGCTAAGTTTTAGTTGCGTTAGCTCGGTAAGTAGGGACTCTAGGGCTTAGATTAGGGGTTATTTAGTGGGGTTGAGTTTTAAGTTTCACGTCATCTGGCATATTCTAATTGGCGAGGCTTGTCGAGGTCGGCCTGGAAATCATCTCCAGTCCAGGTTGCGTATCCAGCCTTCAGCGCACAGCACCCCAGTAAAGGGTTTTGGTCGCCATTTATCCAATCTCTGGGGCCAAATCTTTACACTCGGGCTCCGCTTCGCTCCGCCCTCGTACCACAAAAAATTCTCGTGCAAGCTTTCACGAAACACTCGGGTTTTAGAAACTTGTCTTTGGAAACTTGTTTTCTAGACAAGTTGGAAACTTGTCAGTTTATGGGTCTATCACAATAACTACGGAATGAAAAGTGGCGGAATTCATTAATTACGCCAAACTGTTCGGCGTAATGCATTAATCACGCTGAAAAGTTTGGCGTGATTAATAAATTACGCCAAACGGTTCGGCGTTGACCCATTAGTCTTCTGCTGTCTGGATTCTGAGCTTGTTGTAAGACGTGACGTCTTACAGTTTCTGATTTTTTCCACGTGCTATGGCGATGCAATTTCAAAATTTTGTCCGGGCAATAATCGTTGCTTTATTGGCATTGCTGTTCGTTACTATTGCAATTGTCCCACGATGGACCACCAGGTAAGAGTCTATTTACTTTTATTTGTTAATAAAAGTTCTTTGTCTTATTCAATATCTGTTTATGTTAGTACGAACTCGATCATTAAGCCCGAACAATTTGTTTAATTTGATGGATTATGTGTCAGTTTTTCTTTGATGTTTAGGTTATAAATTTTATTTAACAGTTTAATTTTTCGTTTTCAAATTCAGGGCGCCGGTGAGCGATTAAAATGTCATTCTGTTGTTACTGGGTCTGGAGGTGGTATTTAACCGCCAGACCCTAACACTTAGTGTTATGATGATGTGCATTTTGCACACGTTTTTTTCAGGTTAACTAAGACTGCATAGGGATTTCTTTTTCTTGCGAGGGGGTTGATTGATTGATCAATCAAAAATTGATTTTTATCGTGAAAATAGGCATATTTATTCAACAAAAAAGTTTAAAATTCACTTAAAATTGCCGACCATGTCAGAAATTTTTGAAAACTTGATTTTCTGAGCAAATTTTCAGAGCAAGATTTGTGACAAAAACGGAGCTGGGGTGCATTTTTGAGATCCTCAACCATCCTCTATAAAGAATAAGCGCAGCTGCCATGCATACTTTGCAGGGGGGGGGAGTTGGTAATGTGGGAATCGGCACCACTATGAAAAACCGAGTTTGTTGGCTGGTTCTATTCCCCTAACCAAAATAAAAGAGTGCAGACCTCGGAAACCCGTGGTCCACTGGCCACCCTAATGGAGGTTCTGGCAGCCAGTGCCAGGCGCCTGCAGGCTTTTGAGGTGATTGCTGCCGCTGTGGCGGAGGACCCTCGGGACCCCGATTACAACGGAGTCCCGGGGTGGAGGACTCTGGGGACCCGGGGGGATGCCCTCGGGAGCAATCGATCAACCATCAAAGGATCCCGAGGGCGGTTGGAAGCAGCAAATCATGGGGGAGTTCAGGGATCCGGGAAACATAGGCTGGACTCCAAATTTGACAATAAATCAGAAGATAGAGGTTAAGCCGTCTCTAACCAGCCATAAGGAAGATCATGGCCGCTAATTTGATGCAAACACTGAGACAGAATATGTCGAAGTGGCACGGCGTCTGACCAGTCGAGCGCAACATCGTTGGACCGAACCCCGTGTAATTGACGATTAAATGCCGCAGTGGTTATTTGCTGTGTTAACTGTATTTATTTGGCAATGCAGAGCCCGGATTCATTTAGCGAGAATTATATTTACGGTTATTGATTTCTGTAAGTATAGTTTTTCCAGTGTTGTCTTTGGACACCTAATCACAGATTATTTTTAGTACCTCGCAAATATACTCGTTCCTACTTATTTTTTCTTCCTGCCACTTTTTTGTAAAAATAGTGCATGATTATATCTAATAATTCCTTTTATGTTTCCTGTTTTATGTTTTGTATGAAACATGAAATATCTGGCACTTTGAAATTCCTTTTGTGTGTTTTAATTTGAGTTGTGCAATAAATCCGTAATAATTTATAAGATCAAATAAAGCTAATAGCATATATTTATAGAAATCCATCGTCGGAGGATGAATAATCGCGTCTTGCTTAATATAAAAATACATTAAAAAACATAAAAATACATAAATTTTTATGAATTTGCCAAGGTACTTTGTGGGGTGAAGAGACGTGTATTACTACTATTCAACTACTTACGTCAAGAAAATGAAGTAAACACTGGCCAGCAGGCGGATCCACGAAGGATACAAGGCATTAATCATAAAGAAATAATGAAAAACGCCTGCCATTATTTCTTTATTATTTCTTTACTATTCAACTACTATGATAGTAAATTCCAACCGGTAAATGTGGTTGATAGTATTGACATGAGTGTGCGTGTTTGCAACACCCATTTAGGAGAGATAAGTGAACACAATTTATGCGGCAACATCTGTCAGTATCCTTCTTACATCCAACGCCGTGCATGCGGCAAACTGTGACTGTTTGCCAATATAAATAGTATGAGGAGAAATATGGAAATAGAAGCAGTGATGTGTATAGCACCATCGCAGGTATCTGGTAGCCTGCTCTGCCATACCATGCTTCCCGTGGGAGCCGTTGCAGGTCTCGCACCAGACGTGTTGCCTGACATGAGCCAGTCGGTTATGCAAGGACGGGGTAACCGAATTTTTTCGAGGTTTCGCCAAAATACACATTTGACATAAAGATTTAGTTGGAGAAATGGACGACGTTAGCTGACCAGATTTACCGGCCACCCAAAGTTCAGTTACTGTTTTGTCAGCTTTTCATCGACTGTCTTCTTCGTTAGCATAGTCATGAAACACAGGGAGAAGACAATCCCGTGAACTAAAATATTTGTCTAAATAGTAAGTTAGGAAAGAAGCATCGTCACTCGTCCAATTTTCGGAAGTATATCTCTTAGATTTGGATGTAGATGTGGCAAAAGAAGCAGAAGATGAAGATGAAGTGTGTGAAGTATATATTTGTTGTCGTAGGGGGGAGAAATGAAAGAGGTGAAGTGACAGAATCTGTAGCGGTAGGCAAAGAAGCAGAGTCTGTAAGTTCACCTTGGAAAGTTGCAAGCGGGAACTGAGCATAGGATACATCATTCGAAGAAAGTTGCTGCGGTGTCGAATTGTCCTAAGTAATCTCGTCGTTTTCTTATAATGTCACTGTTTCAGAGGGGGGGGGTCAAATCCAGCAATTGCCTGACGCTGAATGGCATTGCAGGACTAACGTCCCGAAAGACGGAGTATCCAGATGAAAGGAGTTGTGTAAGGAAGTTGCGGGTGTGCTTGGATTGAAGACAGCGTTCCATGATGGATGAACAGTAAATTATCAAAACCCTCCATTCTGCAATAAATAGCATTAAACTGGTGCGCCATGGCGCACCAAACCTTTCCCCTTCTCCTCAGGGGTGGGAGGTTGGAGGCGTGCATCACGACTTTTTCGAAGGGTTCGTTTCAGAAAAAACAGGCTAATATTTTTAACTTAGATCGAACGAAAGTGTCTCTACAGCACCTCTGACCCGAAAAATTCGGGGTCTGAGGTGGGGATCAAACCCACAACCTTTGGCAATACGCCAATTCAACTACTGAACGTTAAAAATTAGTAAGCCTGCTCTAAAATTGAAAATAGTTTGCACCTGTATTAAACATGCCCACAAATCCTGAAGTGGAAAATTCAAAACTCCTGCATCATTGTTTCATTAATCCAATTATATCAAAGCGATACGCCTATTTATTAATCCTCACGAGTATTTTTATCACCTAAACATTAGTGATGCATGCATTGGGAATAAGGTACCATCTTCTACAACCAAAACCTTCAGGTCAAGACTGAACTTCAAGTGGTGTGAGAAGGCCATGGTTCTTGTGACATCGAGTGTCAGTTTGCGAAGTTTAAGCTATTCGAGCTTAGTAGACAGCTACTCACAATTGGAGCTAGTACATTGTTTGCTTAGTGTGAGGACGGCAAGAAAATAGCTAGAGTACATAATAATAGACTATATATGAAATCTGTCTGCTGGACCCTAAAGGGGAGACGCTCCAAATTGAAAAACAGCTTATGGCCTAAAAGTAAGTGCACAGGTATGACTGGTTGTGCTGTGGCAGCAGAGGTGCTAAGCCGTAATCAAGCACTGACAGTTTCAAAAAACTTGACCTCTGTTCTGTTGGCAGCGTCCATAACCAGCTAAGTCAGAATCTGAACTCATCGGAAAGATATAAACTGTGCTTTTCCCAGCATTACCTGCCTACATTTCTTGACAAGCCTATCCAAAAATGTCTGCTCAATTTTTTAGCAACAGTAAGGAAGCTTTCAAAATGGTCTTCCCACGTTTCAATCTAAAAAAGCAAAAAAGTTCACACATTTGCAAAAAAAAGTTTATTTAAGAGCACTACAGTGCATCTACATACCCGTTAACATTGCTTTAACGCTATTTATCTGTGTATAGTTGGCGTAGTTCTTCACATGCAAATTAGATTTTTTAGAAAAAAGTCCAATCTTTTGTGAAAGGTCCAAGATACTAAGCAACTGATTTGGCAATTTCACAAAGTGTAGCTTTGCTTTTTCTAATATGATGATTACTATATTTTTAGCAACATTTCAAATGATTGTTTTTATCCTGATATTTGTCTTTTCAAGGTTTGTCTTAAGTAATTGTCTTACGTTTTGTTTAAAATACCCCTTAAATTAACAAAAACAGAATGTTAGTGTACAAAGTTCAAAATATTAGTCAAATACTTCTAACCCACATATAAGCGATATCAAGTGACCGCTCTCAGTCTTGGTCCATCTCTGCCAAAAACTGATGTTTACAGAAGGCTGCCTCCTTGAAATATGCTGATTTCTTGAATTTTCCGAAATGGGTTCGCTTCTTTTTGCGATACAGGCCATTAATTAGGCGGCGGCATCCAGATGTGATGTGCATACGCCAAACACATCCGGTTTCTTCGAAATAGAAACACCTGGGGGCAGTTTCATAAAAGTTCTCTAGTCCTCGAGTTCTCAAGTTGCAAGTTGCAAGTCTCAAGTCTCGAGTGCGGATCTCAAGTGTTTCTTAAACATTTTCCGCAAACTCAAGAAAACTAACCCATCTTGCAAGCTTACTTAATAACTAGAGACCTCAAGTTCAAGTACTCCAGAACCTGAAACAGTATTACGTGAGAACTTTTATGAAACACGTACTATGCTGGGGAACTCGAGAACTTGCAACTCGAGGTACCATAGCATTACGATAGGTACTGTACGTATGCGTAAATACGTGTATTACTAGCTGCTCGAGAACTTGAGGCTCAAGTCCTCTGGTAATTTTTGACCAGAAAACTTGCAGGCTGCAAGAGACTTGCAACTCGAGAACTCGAGAACTTTTATGAAACACTCACTTGCCTCTATTGTAGACGTTTTTCCGCAACTTGAGAACTCGAGAACTTGCAACTTGAGAACTTGAGAAATTTTATGCAACACTTGAGATGTCAAGTCTCGAGTACTCGAGGCCTCAAGTTACGGATTCTGCAACTCGAGAAGTTTTATGAAACTGGCCCCTGATTAGCATCAGGTAAAGGATTTGGCCTATCTGGTGTGCGTTCAGCACCTTTATGGGTACGTATATCGTATCCTTGTATCCATCCGAAATGAATGGAAGAGCTGTTAGGGGAGGCCAAACCACAACTTTCTCGAAATTGGCCCCCATTATAGATGAACTATGATCGATTAATGACGGCTGGCATGTATCCCTTCTTAAAAAGATGTTTCCAGGAGTAAGGAGCCTAACGCAGACCCCGTTCTTCAGCATCTGCTACAACGAACCTACCAGACCATCTAGGACAATTTCATATCAGCTTCCGTGACCAGACCTTTTTCCTAATGTAGGAAACGATTGACACGTATCCTTCCTCAACAAAATCTGGAAAAGCCATATACGAATGTGGTCTTGGATCCCTGGTATGTAACATGATTAGGGGAAAAGCCATAATCGATCAGTGGCATTTGATTAGGACAGCTTTCCATCGTTTTCATAATTTTTGTTTCAATTGGTACCACTTCTCCGTCGAGCTTATCAAGCTTTTGATAGCTCAGTGGGCAGATTTTTATAATGAATCTTTCAGAAGTTGTTTTCGCAATCGCATAGTGAAACTGCCCTAGGGTAAAGCCATTAAAGATAGGCGGCATTTCCTTCAGCAGACTTTACGTATTGATCAAGCTTTAGAACCACGGTAACGGTCTCCATTACCTAAGATTGTCCTTTATATTTGTAAGCTTAACAACATAGCACAAGCGTAACACATTAGTTGTGATAAAAAACAACGTTGCAAGCGTAACAATTTCTAAATCAACTTTTATTTCTGGTATCAGAAGACGAAAAAATTATGTTTCAGTGACTACCAACCATTTTTCGTATCATTGCCATTTAGCTTTGAAAAAACAGAAGTAACTGTGTTACGTTTGCAAAACCATTCATAATACTATACAATTAATGTTTTATTTTTTCTAATTTAAGGGGGGGCATTTTTGGTCAATTTTTTGACCATCTCGGATTTCGCTCATTTTCATATATAATAGTCTTTGAGTGTGATATTTTAATGAGTTTTAAAACTAAACTCGTATTTCAGTTGTTGAGTAATTTCAACTCAAAGTTGAGGTCCGCATGTGTTAAACATAGGAAACAGAAGAAGCGGTGATTTTATTCTTGCGCCAAAAAATCTCTCGACGAACAGTTGTAATCCTGCATAATTTTGTATTTATAATGTAGCTATAGTCATAAATTGCGGTACGCAGGAAGTGAATTTTGATTTAGGCCCCTAAAATTTTCAAAAAATTTTTATTTATCGAAAACAGTGGAAAATCGTCAAAATGCAACTATTGTTGCAACTGAAAAGTGGGGGTCTTCGGAAAGAATTGCAAATTGGTCGGCTTAATGACCATAGCTGGGCCCCCAGATTAAATTTGTGTGTTAATGACTTTATTGGGGTTCCTGCTGTGCAATTTCCAATTTGATGTTTCACAAAATGGTCAGGCTGAGGTCAGTTTAATGCACTCTTCTGTATCCAGTTTTGGGGGCCCCAGCAGTGGATATCTAATCAAAATAAGTGCATTGTAATGTTGCAAACTGAATAAACTTACTGTGTCACTTAAAAGAAGCGATAATTGTTACATAAGATTGATGCATTCGGTAGTGAGACACTTCGCCACACTTTAATTGCTCTTTTGTAAATGTGAAAGGGAATGTCCTTTACACCCAATTTAAAACGAGAAGGAAAGGGAGGGAGCAGGACAAACTATGTTTTAAGCATGAGACAATTTTGATAAACTAGAGCAATAAAGTGTTGACCAATATGGTTTTCTATTGTTTTTCAATACTGCTATAGCAATGTTAACTATAAAAAGAAAAGCCTTATTTTAGCTTAGTTTTAATCTGAAATTATAGATTTTGCCTGTAAACTCTTTCATATCTTTAAATCAAAACACATTTTGCTTGTTACGAAATTAAAGAAAATTTTTTAATTTAAATTTGTAGAAATGAAATTTTATTTTTAACTAATATTTAGATATTATTAACGTTTTATAATTTTATTTTTAACTAATATTTAGATATTATTAACGTTTTATAAAAATTTTACCGAAATAAAAACAACAAACAATAAACATACTAACAAATACTTCACATTTTATAACTGTTGCCCCTCTTTCATCATTACAGTTAAAACCTTTCCTATAGTTAAGTCTAAGGTCAAGTACCCAATCAGAACAATAGTGTGGTGAAGTGTCTCACAATCGATGCATTCGAACATAATACTTATTTACCCATTCATTTCACGAACCTATTTACACATTCATTCAGAGGATAAATTCCATGGTGGTAAGTTCTTATACACAATTATACGAGCTATAATTATTTAATACAGTATATTTAGACATGCAACATTACAATGCACTTATTTTGGTAGGACAGATAGAGTCAAAACAGCCACAAGTCCACGGATCCCGGAGGATACGATGATATCAGTTAGAGAAATGAAAATCAAACGTGGACACCCAAAGTCAGACCAACCTTAATCACGCAACCGGTTTTGATGCTCCACCGGGGGCATCTTCTTCAGGCGATTCTTCACACGCTGCTGTCGTTCCTGAGGGGTCAGATAGCGGGGGATCCAATTTCGGGAGGGAAGGAAAATTTCAAAGTTCTCTAGGATCGGGGCTCCAGGGGTCAGACGGGAAAGGACTGGGGGGACCGGAGGACCGAAATTGCCGGGAGGGACGGCAGGAGGCAGGGAGGCAGGGACTGGGGGGACCGGAGGACCGGAACTGCCGGGAGGGTCGGGACCACTGTTATTGATGTTGTTGTTGTTGTCGACAGAGTCCAAATGGATGCTAGTAAACCTGGACCCGGAGGGTGGGGATTTGTTGTGACGCAGAACGTGCTCCCAGTTGATTCCAAAAGGATAGTCAGAAAATAGTTGACTAATCCACCACTTTTCTTTCTTCTTCCGGATAGTTTCGTCGTCAGAAAAATCCAATACAGTTACTAATAATTGATCTAATGTATGGGTATGGTTCCTGAAATCACACGAAAGAGGTTTACTAGCATCCATTTTTCGAATGTCACACCTGTGGTTGTTAAACCTGATGGATAGAGGATTTCCGCTTTCTCCAACATATTGGGAGGGGCACTTAATCTCCGCCAGATATACAGTCCCCTTGCTTGTACAGTCAAAATGGCCCTTCAAACGATATTCCAAGCCAGTTACAGAGCTCCTGATGCTACTGCCGGTTTTGATAGAGGGGCAGAGAGCACATTTACGCCTGCCGCATCGGAAGGTTCCACTGGGCTCAAAAGTAGCGATCCGTGGGGCTCTTTCTGGCACCGGCAATTTGGCCTTCACAAGCATGTTTCTAAGCTTAGCTTAATGCACTTATTTTGATTAGATATCCACTGCCGGGGCCCCCAAAACTAGAAACAGCAGAGTGCATTAAACTGACCTCAGCCTGACCTTTTTGTGAAACATAAAATTTCAAATTGCACAGCAGGAACTCCAATAAAGTCATTAATACCAAGAGTACATAATATATAAGAATGTGACAGCAGGCAAGCTCTCTGTTATCAGCTGTAGGTACATTCTATGTTCGCTAACGGCTGACCCCCCCACAAATGTGTATGTGCTCTTCAAAGAAATTCGCACGCTATCTTTATATGTTAGAGCTCGAAAACACAACTACGCAGTTGGTTCAATGTGCGTCTGCTTCGAACATTAACACGTAAAGATAGCGTGCGAATTTCTTTGAAGAGCACATACACGTTTGTGGGGGGGTCAGCCGTTAGCGAACATAGCATGTAAGTAGTAATAGGTCCGCACCACAGGTCGCGTCTGGCGGAGGTGGTGGTGTAAGCGGCGAAAGCAGCCTGGCGGAGGTGGTGGTGTAGAGATGACAGAAGTGAAAGTAAAAGTGATTTTTAATAACTTTAGAAATAAAGTTACTTTATTATAATCGCTAATTAATAAACGCTAATAGAACTCAATAATCTTACATACAAACTATTTTACACACCTTTGCGTAACTTTGTTTGGAAATTGTAGACTGTAACAGCTCCTTTTATTAAATTTCAAAATTTAAATTGCGATTGCTCAAAAGAGCAGGTGCAAATGTACGACACCTCTGAGTTAAATTTTAAAACATCTGCCTCAAGACTCAAAGGAAGCGACTCATTGTTTTGAGTTCTGTAATAAATCAAACTTGATTTTAAAATTCTGGCATCGCTGAACAATTTTAAAGTTCTTTATATGAAATGGCGGTGTTATTTACAGGATCCCATTTATTTAGAAAACATCTCCCTCCTGTATCCCCCGGTTCTGGAATATCCGTCTTCAACGATAAAAAAACGGCAGTAGAAACTATTATGCAAACATTCCAGCAGCCGCAGAAGACCAGAGTAATAATGGGAAGGGACGAGCGTGGAAGGAAAGAAAAACGGAAGTTTTTCTTTCGGCGTTTTCCATATGTTGTGGGAACCTTCGGATTAACCGGAGAATTCACTCATACAGTAAGGGTTGTTACGAAACAGGTTGGTCATGAATGGATTATCAAGACTGCGTATCCTGACCACGATTAATTATATCACACGGTCGTCATTTTACCCCACCCGCCCTCTTAAGGGCGACCAATTAATACTTGAGAGATGCTGTTGCATTAAGAACATAGCACGCTCTTAAGTATTAACTGGTCGTCCTTTGCAGTGGCCATGTCTATACTTCTCAAGATATGTGATCCGGTAAGTAGTTATAAATATATGATCCATGTTCTATACTATTTCATTACACATTAATAGATGTTATTCGCAGACATAACTATTTTAAGAAACTATGATAAAACTGATCAGTAATCGATAATTGATCAATACTATAACAGGTAACAGCTTAGGTAAATCTAAATAAAGTTGCTTTAACCAGATTCTTTATGTTTTAAAACCTCTATTCTCAATTTTTCAAACTCAAAATACAAACTAAAGTTTGCAATAACAAACTGATCAGAAATCAATAATTGATCAATCACAAACATGATCACAGCATGGATCACAAAAAAGCATAAGCTAGGTAAAGTTATTTGCATTAGATTCAACAAGTAAAATACATTTATACTGAAACTTTCTAGTTCGAAACTTTATTTGAAAGTTGCGATCATAAACTGATCAGAAATCAATAATTGATCAATAATATATAAGATAACAACTTAGGTAAATCTAAATAAAGTTGCTTTAATAAGATTCAGCAACTTTGAAAACATCTATCTACAATTTTTCATGGTCAAAATACAAACTAAAGTTTGCAATAACAAACTGATCAGAAATCGATAACTAATCAATCATACCATGATCACAGCATGGAACAAGCTGAGCAAAGTTATTTTAGCTAGATTCAGCAAGTTGAAAAATATTTATGTCAAAATTTTCAATTTCGAAGGTTTATTTCAAAGTTGTGATCACGAACTGATCAGTAATCGATAATTGATCAATAATATATAAGATAACAGCTTAGGTAAATCTAAATAAAGTTGCTAACTTTGAAAACATCTATCTACAATTTTTCATGGTCAAAATACAAACTAAAGTTTGCAATAACAAACTGATCAGAAATCGATAACTAATCAATCATACCATGATCACAGCATGGAACACGCTGAGCAAAGTTATTTTAGCTAGATTCAGCAAGTTGAAAAACATTTATGTCAAAATTTTCAATTTCGAAAGTTTATTTCAAAGTTGTGATCACGAACTGATCAGTAATCAATAATTGATCAATAATATATAAGATAACAGCTTAGGCAAATCTAAATAAAGTTGCTTTAATAAGATTCAGCAACTTTGAAAACATCTATCTACAATTTTTCATGGTCAAAATACAAACTAAAGTTTGCAATAACAAACTGATCAGAAATCGATAACTAATCAATCATACCACCATAATCACAGCATGGAACAAGCTGAGCAAAGTTATTTTAGCTAGATTCAGCAAGTTGAAAAACATTTATGTCAAAATTTTCAATTTCGAAAGTTTATTTCAAAGTTGTGATCACGAACTGATCAGTAATCGATAATTGATCAATAATATATAAGATAACAGCTTAGGTAAATCTAAATAAAGTTGCTTTAATAAGATTCAGTAAGTTTGAAAACCTCTGTCTACAATTTTTCATGTTCGAAAGTTTATTTCAAAGTTGTGATCACGAACACGCAATACTTGATGCTAATTAATACTTAATACGCCTGTGCAAATTTTTCAATAATATAATTACTTACGTAAGCATAGCAGAGAAATGATTAGCTAAGCTAGCTAGCTAATAAATGTTTACTAACATAGATTTAGTTTGACGAATATGACAATGTATAAATTACTTGTACATAACTACATTTGCTCATTATTGGACTGTTTGCGACACGGCTAAATTACAGGGCACGTAATTTATCATAGAAAAGAAATCTAAAATTAAATCGTGTTATTGTCCCCTGCCGAGACATTGCGATTAACCCAAAATCGGTCGCCCTAACCGTTTTTGGCCAAAAATATATACAACAAAACCTTTTTGATCTAGATTGTTTCATCTAACTAAACAGATCACATCCTCTGTTGGACACAAAAGAAAAATAAGCACCAAATTAAACGCGCGAGGTTGGGTTTATTCGGACACTTTGGGTGATATATAATCCAAATTTTATAATGAAGTTATTTGAAGTTTTCATTAGTTAAATTCAGAAGATTGTTTATTTTTCACCGTTTGTGCGAACTTCGTCATGGAAAAAGTTAAAAAAGAATTCGATACTCTACCGGTGACTGGTGTCGAAGCGACGGATGAATCTTAGAAAGAACAAATTTTCATGGACTTCTTGGACGCCTCCAAGATTTCTTTCACCCGATTTCCGACGTACGACAGGTATGGGAATGTGTACAGGAATTTCAAAGTGAAGCATTGGATCAAACATTTGGCTGAAATTTACGCGAAATCGGCCAACGAGTACGCTGCCGCCGGGGCTGTTGCCTTTGTTGTCTTGTGGAGGTCCATCCTAGAGGAAGGAGCCAACGTCAAAGAGGGGGACGGAAAAGTAAAATTGGATGTTCAGCAGGACAAACTCACGGACTTGGAGGAATTTGGATTCCCAGACCCCCACTGGGTAGTCAGGGTGACCTTGGAAGGTTGGCTGACGTATCCATATATGAGGTGGATTTTAGAATCCGAGACGAAGACCGAAGGTGGGGCCAAAGAAGAAGAATCGGATGTGGAACCCTATTACGGTACTCCTGAAGTAACCCCCTGGACCTAGCCCCAGCAAGGTTGGGATGGACCCAAGGAACCGAAAAAATGGGTGGCGAGGAAGGTTGGTGCATTGTCTAGAAAAGTTGTGGTGGTGGTTCAGGCATCCCCACAGGTCGGCCCTGAATTGGTCACGTTTTTCCCCCCGTTCGACACACCGAACGAAACAAGAAATGAATGCTGAAGAGGAGAAGTGTGACTGATTTTCGAAAATTTACGGTCCTACGGACTCGACAATGGTGATAAACAGTGATGATCGGAACGTTGTCTGTGTATACTGCTTCGGTACATATTTTTTCTTGTATGTTGTTTTTAACATGAAAAATACAGTTAATTTTGTGTTGACTATCAATTTAAGCCGTAATAAAGTTTGGTATATATTTAGCTCACATTTTTTAATTGTTGAATTATTGTACCTTTTGGCAAGCCAGCACCACATCCTTCCTGATCAGCCACGTAGCGGAACAAAAGTAGCCCAAGGATATAGAACCATCGTTTCAAAATCAGCATTGTTGGGCTGAAAAAGCAAACTTGTAAACTATAGATTTAAAATTTATAGCTTATTAAACTTCCTGTAACAGTCTCAATTTTTCAGAACAGGAATGATTTTCTACATTTTAACACATCAAAATTAGTCCTTCCTTATTTTGACATTACAGCAACTCACATTGTCAAATTTAGCGTTACTAATATCACTTATATAAGGCAATTAATTTTGACTTGAACGCAAAAGTCGAAGAAAATGTCCTTTTCCAATTGAAAACTCCGTTTTGACACGTTTTGCTATGCAAAAGTAAAATTGTCAATCGAGCATGTCATCTGTTATTTAGCACCGCTGTCTATTAAATTCAATGCACTTATCACAAAATATGTGCTTACTAATATCTAAACAAAACCTGTTTCAACAAAATAATGGAACAGAATTAATTATTAATAAATCAAATTAATAGAACTAGAGAGTGCCAGCTTTTAAATCTGATTTAGCAGCTTAGAAATCAAAAGAAAATTGTAAAACTTTTCCTGTAGCACAATGGATTAAATAGTTTCAAATCTGCTCATGAAAGTAATTAATTTTCTTCCTCTTAAATCAATAAAATCTAGCCTCCCAAAATTTGACGTTTCATTTCTTCCTTTTAACACATTAAAATTTGTCCTCCCGAATTGTGACGTTTCAACAACCCAAATTGTCACATTTGCACTTAGTAATGACATTTATATGAGGCAATTAATTCTGTTTCAAGACAAAACGTGAATAAATTTCTTTTTCCAATTGAAATCCTTGTTTTAACACAGTTTCTAACTGTGCAAAAGTAAATAACTCCAGTATGTCAATTATTAAAACCAATGTTTTCTTTTGGTAGTGTTCTCTAATTACTCTAAACACAAAGATTATAAATTGAGAAGTTGGACTTACCACTTTTTCGGAAGTATCCAAATTATCTTAGGCAATTCACAACTGGATTATAAAATGAACTTAAATTCAATTTGAGCCTTTCTTCAGTTGTAAACGTTGTATTCAGTTGTATTCAAAACAAATTCACTAGACCACACCACTTTAAAAACAATGGGTTAGACAATTAGACACTCAGTTAGACTTTAACTACAAGACCTAATTATGCACCTGCATTTGCAATCAAAATAAGACTAGAACGGTGGTGGCCCGATTAACTCAAAACCCCATATCAATTTATATATTGTTTTCAGTTGCAAGTTATCGGGTACTATTTTCCGTGTAAGGTCATTAACGAATACTCTTACAACTTTCCTGTTTTATTTTTTCACTCTAACTGTTGATGGAAAAGGCGCAGTTGAAACAAGATCTAGTTTAAACGTCTGTCTTTTTCCATATTTCAATTCTAGCAAACAGACAGCTTACACACCAAAACAGAAAGGGGTGATTTGTTTCTTAAGAAAAATGTTAAGACATAACTTGATTCAGTTTTCGGAAACGTACACATTTAAACGACACAACGCTTAAATTTTACAGATAAAGTGAAGTGTTCGTTTTCATCTCAAATAAAATTATGATTGCAAAAACTTATAAGATAAAGTCTACACAGAAAATGGACAAACTTTGCATTTTTCATCACAAATTGTTAGCCACGTACAGAGCGGAGCTCAGGTTGGAGAGGAAAACTAAGCTCATATTTGAATTCTACATGCTCAAAAACCCTATACACAAATTTTTCCCACTTAAAATAGAGAATTTTCAATTTTAAACTAAAGTTAATAATGGTTCCGGTAGGGGCCCGGCTAGGGCAGAACTTAAAAACAATACAAAACTAAGCTCATGAAGAATTTGGTCCCTACATGCCTGAAAACCCTATATGCAAACTTTTCCGGCCAGCACCAAAGGTATTGCTTGGTGGGGGTGGTGGTGTAAAGAGGCCGGGAGGTTCTGGTGGGGGTGATGGTAAAGAGGCCGGGAGGTTCTGGTGGGGGTGGTGGTGTAAAGAGGCCGGGGGGTGACGGTGTAAAGAGGCCGGGAGGCTCTGGTCGGGGGTGACGGTGTAAAGAGGCCGGGAGGCTCTGGTGGGGGTGGTGTAAGCGGCTCAGCTTCTGGTCGCCCGGAACCATGACAGACCCATGCTTAACACGTTCACGACAAAGCAGGTTTCAGGACGTAATAATCTCAGACAAAACCAGTTAAGAAAGAACTACACGTTGAGAAATGAGGTCAAGTATTCCAATATAATCCCAATATCATAGCGCAGTCAATTTTGGCTGTTTCGGAGTGTGACCCACCCGTGGGTCACATTGTTTATTAATACAAAATACTATCTAGAGACAATGTGACCCACCGGTGGGTCACAGTTTTTAAGCGTTTTTCGATGCTTTCGTGATATGTTTATCAAGCTTTCACACTTTTTCTTGTCAGTTTCCTTTATTTCAACGTTTTTACCAGTCGTACGGGTGTTTTGTTGGTCCAAAAATGTTCTGTGCCATTCTAAAACGGGAATAATTAAAGTGTTTCAGGACCTAAAACGCCGTAAATATTGTATTGGTCGTCTATTGTCATTATTAGGCAATTCTAGATTAGTACTAGTGTAGAAGTTTAAATTTCAGCTCTTAGCAATCAAAATTAGTAAAATACTGGGCTCACCCTAATAATTCAAGCTAATGTTCAATTTTCTATTCATGAAACTGTTCCATAAACAGTGCTAAAGCATGTAGATAGTGGTGAGACACTAAACAGCACTGAGATTTGACTTTTAGGTGGTTTATATCAGTCGAATAACCTAATTGTTGTTGAAAGGACAATGTGACCCACCGGTGGGTCACAGCCAAATCTGAAAGCTGCCAAACACTTCAGCGCACATTATTCCACACAGACAATGCATTAATTTATCGCTTTCGCCACAGACAAAAGCGTGAGACATGGATAATATTTATATGCATTTGTGACCCACCGGTGGGTCACGCGTCTGAGCGGAAAGCAAGTTGTGACCCACCGGTGGGTCACATTGTCGTGAACGTGTTTTAAAATTAAAAATTATCAATTTTCGACGGGAAAAGTTTATCTAGGGGGTTTTCGTCGACCATGTAGAATTTGAAAATAAGCTCAGTTTTCCTCCATCTCCTAAGCTGCGTGCTGTAGCTGAACCTCGACCGGAATCATTGCTGACCCAAGCTTGAATTTTCTATTTCTTCTTAAATTTTCTATTTCTTCTTAAATTTTCTATTTCTATTTTCTATTTTATTCTTAAAAATTCTCTATTTTAAGTGGGAAAAATTTGTGTATAGGGTTTTCAGGCATGTAGAATTCAAATATGAGCTTAGTTTTCCTCTACAACCTAAGCTCCTCGCTGCAAGTGACCTTCGACCGGAACCATTGCTGACCAGGGTTTTTTGCGTCCAGCAGTGCGACTGGACGCAAAGTTTCTTATCTTGACGCAACGAAATTTTAACGGGACGCAAGCTAGACGCAACATTATTTCGGGAGAAAACTCACTTTTGTAAGAGTGAAAACTTTAAATGTTTCCAGTACCAATTTTTCCATATTTTCCAAAAATTTTCTCAGTTTCTGGGGGGCTCCGCCCCCCAGACCCCCTGGTGTTTTCCGCTATGTCATCGAATGCCAACTCTTTGTAATGTGTCAGTACTTGTTGAGTTATTAGTTGAGTTATCTACCTGTATCGATACATTACAGGTCAAAGCCCATTATTAATAAAATTTGTAGCCGTACGAATACCCAAATTTTTGGGATCATGTAATGTAATGAGGTTCATACAATTGCATTAGCACAGTTTTTAAAGTCTAAATTTTGTTTTTGACTGGATTTTCAAAACATTTTCAGCTTCTGAGGGTTAATCCCTTAATTACCAAAAGTCAACCAATGTAGAGCATCCAATTTTTGGTTTGGTTCATTTAAAGCATTCTAGCGCAGTCATCGAAAAACGTTTGTCCTTGAGAAATTCAGGCATTAAAGGGTTAATCAATCGTATTCGTAACCAACGTTAATATTTCACTGTTTTTGCCTTTGACTAATGCTGCAGTACGCATCGCATGCACGCTCTTTGTTTATTGATTATTACTTCTCAAAATAAAAACAACTCAAAATTCTATAATTTACAAATGTAATTTACACAAAAATGCATTAGGTATTTTAGTTAAATGTATCTGATGACAAATTAATCTTTTTAGTCATTTTCATTACGGATTTATCCGTAATTTCAAAAAATTTCTCCAACTTCTGGGGGACTCCGCCCCCCAGACCCCCCCCCGCTGCTTGTTTGTCATAATGTTTCCGGGATTCATTAGTTCTCTGAGTTTTCAAAACAGGATTACTGCCTTTGCTCTGAGTGATATTAATTTTATAGCTATTTAACTAATTCTTAATTAGTTTAACTATAACATCAAAACATCTGAATAATGTGTGTCAATAATATAGTCAAGACGCACAATTTGCACCACTTTTTGTTCAGCGATTAAGTGTGCAAACTTTAAACATCTGAATCTCTAGATCTGCTTGAGACTGGAGCTTAAAACTTGCAGTAAGAATGGCAATAGACTCGTATTTGTTGCTGCCAAAAATTGGCTGTATATTATTTCGCCGGTTTCCCGCAATCGAGTTTTTTTCGCAAAAAATCGCGCAATGGTGCAGATTTCAGCGCCGTCTCTAAAGTGAACCACCGGTGTTGAAATCTGCACCGGGCATGTTTTAATTTGCACCACCTATGATTTACTTAAAAAATGTCATAAGTAAGCAGACATGCAAAGACCAAAAATAATTAAACGTGCTGATTTATAATACAGACACCATAAAATGTCAAAAAATGTTTCCGCGTCACACATTTTGCAGTACATAAGATTTTTTCAGTTCACATAAAAAGGCAATGAACTAACTAAGGCAATAAAATACAAAATATCATCAATATATTATATTACCAATTTATGAATTGCAAAGTCGCAGTGAAACAATTCACATTCATGCTGAATAGTTACAGTACAGACAAAATAAACTATATAAGAATGAGAGGGATATTCCACATGCCAAATCTGGCGGAGTAATGGACACATAAGTGAGCTGGCTGGCGTAACAGTATAGCAGCAGCATTCAATAATCAAGCAACAACAGAAGGTACAACCAGTTGCCAGGTAAATAATCATAAGAAAACCAGGAAAGCATCATTGAATTGAACAAAATTTGGGCGGCAGGGGTTGGGATGATTTCTTGAAAGACTGATGATGACGATCCTAAAACAAGCACATAATCACAAGCATCACTAATCAAGAAAGGGAATGGACTGTACAAAAAGTCGGAACAAAGAAAGTAATACACAAATGCAGAGAAAATATTCATAGGTTTCTTAATTAGGAGTTCAGGGGTTAGGGGAAATTTTCATTTACGTACCATTGTCCAGAATTTTGCCCGTCTGACTGGACGCCAACGCCACGACACCAGATTTTTAGTAGCGAAGTTTACGAAAAAATAAAATTTCTGCCACAACTTTGAAAATTTTTTAGTGCTAATTTCTAATTTTCATTTCAGGTCTGGGCCCATGCTTTGATAGTAACGGCCCACTATATAAAAATGAGCACCGAATACTTTTTATGGCGTCTGCCTCTTTATCGTTAACAGTTATTTGGTCCAGTTATCCACCAATTTAAAACTTACCGTCAAGAAAGTTTTTGTTTCTAACGCTAAAATTGTACTTAATTTTGTGCCGATTTTACGCTGATGTCCATTGAAATTTGAATAATAAAGCCAAGAGCTGCAACCTTAAATTCCATTGACCCTTTTTTAAAGATTATACCGATTAGACTGCAACTAATTCGCATTAAAGAAAGAGAATCTTGGATTAAACGAAATTTTTCGACCTGTTTAATCTCAGTTTTTCTAAAAATTACGTTCCGTATTAGCCTGCCACTTTACTAATTCGTGAATTGAAATGGTCAGATTAAACGAGTAAATGATTTTTAATGAAACAGCGCCAAATACTGTCCAAACCAATTTTGCTATTGCTACTGTTTGAAAAGTAAACAGTTACCCTATCCGAATATTCGTTGGCCATCTATAATAATGACAAAAAACTAGACTTTTCAGTGCTAGTTTTTTGTTTGCGGTATTTTTAAATTACATGTAGCTTTTCCTCGCAAGTCGAGCGGTGAGGCTCATCAAATTTGCCTATTGCCTATCTTTTAAAGGAGCAAATTTCACTTACTCTTTCACAAACATTGTAAAGTCAACAATCAAGAATTGTCTAACAAACGGAACGGACCGGATCGACTCTAGAAACTGTTGTGAAATCATTAAAATTAGCTGCCCATTTACTCATTTTGGTTATTTTAAGCAATATTTAACATTTCGTATCATAATTTAGCGTTTCCATCATGCATTGAAACCTTTGAAATAATATTGCTTAAGATTTTGGAAATCTTCTTTTGGCGAGCCGAGCCGAATTTTGTCAGCTTGCGGGCTGCTCCGGGCCAAACCATTTTGCCAGAGGGCCGGGCCGGGCCGAGCAAGATTTGGAGCGGGCCGAGAAAGCCGGCCTGTACTAATCTCTACTGACAATTTTAAATTGAACCGAGAAAAGATTTATTAAGTTTAGACCAAAAAATTTAAAAGTGTCCGCGCACAGTTAGATATGGTTACTTTATTTCAAACATTTTTAAACCATTATGCTTAAACAAACTAGAGTCTGGAATAAACTTTAAACTGGATCTTAACTGGGCTTATACTGGGCAAAACTGGGCTTAAACTGGAGCAAACCTATGCAGAAAAGTTACCGAACGAACGAACGAAACCATAATTATTACAGTTATTAATTTAATTTTTGAGGAAAATTGCAAACTATTCCTAAATTTTTACAAGAGTACAATAATTAAAGAGCAAAGTTTGCCTATGCACAACAATTAGCAGAAAGTGGACCAAAATTACATAGCATTGACATATTATACACTATTGCACACGATCTGGTTATTATTAATTAAATATATTCAATGTTCACAAAAATCAATGTCTGTATGCATAGCGGACACACTTAAATAGTATGATTTCAATGTGTGGTGCACATTTTAACACCTGGTGCACTTTACAGCCCATACTGGTGCAGATTACAACAAACACTCAAATTTGAACAATAATCAAACTTTTTTAATTTAAAATTCCAGATGTTACTTTTTTATTCTTATTTTTACATAAAAATGTAGAGCAAATTCAAAGGAACCCAACACTGTTTAAAATAATTAAAAAGATTAAGTAATGAGTTAAAATATAACTGTTAAAGACAGGGCGTACTTACCTTCAACATCGTTGTACACAGCATGTTTTCAATGTATGTCTCAGTAAACTACGCCGCCTGAATTCATATAAAAAGCAATCACGTGACAAGTCACATCAGCAGAAAGAGCGTTTCATTGGCTACATGTAGATGCCAAATTTATGGTGTATCTTTCATTCATTCTTTCAAGTAGCTTTATAATCGTGAAAATAGACAAAAATGGTGCACTTTAGGGGTGGTGCAAATTGTGCGTCTTGACTATATCAAAAATTGGTCATGATATGTGTTAGATACAACAGATGCGAATTAAATCGTTTTGAACATTTGCATTACGGATTTTTTCGTAATCGCAAAAAATTTTCTCAACTTCTGGGGGGCTCCGCCCCCAGACCCCCCGTCGTGTATATAGGGCATATTTCACATATTTTGTAATCGTGCATTACTTCTCAGTTGCATCACCGTTCTAAGTACTTTTTCATAAGATTAAATTATGTTTCACAAAAGAAATAATCGACATTTTTGTAAAGAATACAATTTTTGCATATAAAACACGCTAAAACAATAATTTCACCTGGACGCAAAATTTCTTAACGGGACGCAACTTAAAATTAGCTGGACGCAAGGTTGACGCAAATCCGAAAACCAAAAGAAAACCTTGTTGCTGACCCTAGCTTAAAATTAAAAGTTGTCCCTTTTCGACGGGAAAAGTTTGCATATAGGGTTTTCAGGCATGTAGAATTCAAATATGAGCTTAGTTTTTTTGTATTAGCTAAGCTCCGCCCTGTGCTTGGCCCTCTACCGGAACCATTGCTGACCCTAGTTTAAAATTGAAAATTCTCTATTTTAAGTGGGAAAAATTTGTGTATAGGGTTTTTGAGCATGTAGAATTCAAATACGAGCTTAGTTTTCCTCTACAACCTAAGCTCCACGCTGCAAGTGGCTAAAAATTTGTGATGAAAATGCAAAGTTTGTCCATTTTCTGTGTAGACTTTATCTATAAGTTTTTGCAATCATAATTTTATTTGTGACGAAAACGAACACTTCAATTTATCTGTAAAATTTACGTGTTGTGTCGTTTAAATATGTACGTTTCCGAAAACTGAATCAAGTTCATGTCTTAACATTTTTCTTAAGAAACAAATTACCGCTTTCTGTTTTGGTGTGTAAACTGTCTGTTTGCTAGAATTGAAATATGGAAAAAGACAGACGTTTAAACTAGATCTTGTTTTAATTGCGCCTTTTCCAATCAACTGTTAGAGTGAAAAAATAAAACAGGTGTTCTTAGAGTATTCGTTAATGGCCTTACACGGAAAATACACCCGCAAAATTTGCAACTGAAAACAATTATATAAATTGATATGGGGTTTTGAGTTAATCGGGCCACCACCGTTCTTGTCTTATTTTGATTGCAAATGCAAGTTCATAGTTAGGTCTTGTAGTTAAAGTCTAACTGAGTGTCTAATTGTCTAACCCATTGTTTTTAAAGTGGTGTGGTCTAATGAATTTGTTTTGAATACAACTGAATACAACGTTTACAACTGAAGAAAGGCTCAAATTGAGTTGAAGTTCATTTTATAATCCAACTGTGAATTGCCTAAGATAATTTGGATACTTCCGAAAAAGTGGTAAGTCCAACTTCTCAATTTATGTCTTTGTGTTTAGAGTAATTAGTGAACACTACCAAAAGAAAACGTTGGTTTTAATAATTGACATACTTGAGTTATTTACTTTTGCACAGTTAGAAACTGTGTTAAAACAAGGATTTCAATTGGACAAAGAAATTTATTCAACGTTTTGTCTTGAAACAGAATTAATTGCCTCATATAAAATGACATTACTAAGTGCAAATGTGACAACTTGGGTTGTTGAAACGTCAAAATTCGGGAGGACAAATTTTAATGTGTTAAAAGGAAGAAATTAAACGCCAAATTTTGGGAGGCTAGATTTTATTGATTTAAGAGGAAGAAAATTAATTACTTTCATGAGCTGATTTGGAACTATTTAATAAATTGTGTTACAGGAAAAGTTTTACAATTTGCTTTTGTTTTCTAAGCTGCTAAATCAGATTTAAAAGCTGGCACTCTCTAGTTCTATTAATTTGATTTATTAATAATTAATTCTGTTCCATTATTTTGTTGAAACAGGTTTGTTTAGATATTAGTAAGCACATATTTTGTGATAAGTGCATTGAATTTAATAGACAGCGGTGCTAAAGAAAACGTAAGTTTTAACAGATGACATGCTCGATTGACATTTACTTTTGCATAGCAGAACGTGTCAAAACAGAGTTTTCAATTGGAAAAGGACATTTTCTTCGACTTTTGCGTTCAACAAAATTAATTGCCTTATATAAGTGATATTAGTAACGCTAAATTTGACTATGTGAGTTGCTGTAATGTCAAAATAAGGAAGGTCTAATTTTGATATGTTAAAATGTAGAAAATTATTCCTGTTCTGAAAAATTGAGACTGTTACAGGAAGTTTAATAAGCTATAAATTTTAAATCTATAGTTTCCAAGTTTGCTTTTTCAGCCCAACAATGCTGATTTTTAAACGTTGGTTCTATATCCTTGGGCTACTTTTGTTCCGCTACGTGGCTGATCAGGAAGGATGTCGTGCTGGCTTGCCAAAAGGTACAATAATTCAACAATTAAAAATGTGAGCTTAATCTATACAAAACTTTCCTACGGCTTAAATTGATAGTCAACACAAAATTAACTGTATTTTTTCGTGTTAAAAACAACATACAAGAAAAAATATGTACCGAAGCAGTATACACAGACAACGTTCTGGTCATCACTGTTTATCACCATTGTCGAGTCCGTAGGACCGTAAATTTTCGGAAAGTCAGTCACACTTCTCCTCTTCAGCATTCATTTCTTGTTTCGTTCGATGTGTCGAACCGGGGAAAAAACTTGACCAATTCAGGGCCGACCTGTGGGGATGCCTGAACCACCACAACTTTTCTAGACAATGTACCAACCTTCCTCGCCACCCATTTTTTCGGTTCCTTGGGTCCATCCCAACCTTGCTGGGGCTCCGTCCAGGGGGTTCCTTCAGGAGTACCGTAATAGGGTTCCACATCCGATTCTTCTTCTTTGGCCCCACGTTCGGTCTTCGTCTCGGATTCTAAAATCCACCTCATATATGGATACGTCAGCCAACCTTCCAAGGTCACCCGGACTACCCAGGGTGGGTCTGCGAATCCAAATTCCTCCAAGTCCGTGAGTTTGTCCTGCTGAACATCCAATACTTTTCCGTCCCCTCTTTGACGTTGGCTCATTCCTCTAGGATGGACCTCCACAAGACAACAAACGCAACAGCCCCGGCGGCAGCGTACTCGTTGACCGACTTCGCGTAAATTTCAGCCAAATGTTTGATCCAATGCTTCACTTTGGAATTCCTGTACATATTTCCATACCTGTCGTACGTCGGAAATATAGTGAAAGAAATCTTGGAGGGGTCCAAGAAGTCCATGGAAATTTGTTCTTTCCAAGATTCATCCGTCGCATCGACACCAGTCACCGGTAGAGTATCGAATTCTTTTTTAACTTTTTCCACAACGAAGTTCGCACAAACGGTAAAAAATAAGCAATCTTCTGAATTTAACTAATGAAAACTTCAAATAACTTCATTATAGAATTTGGATTATATATCACCCAAAGTGTCCGAATAAACCCGACCTCGCGCTTTTAATTTGGCGCTTATTTTTCTTTTGTGTCCAACAGAGGATGTGATCTATTTAGTTAGATGAAACAATCTAGATCAAAAAAGGTTTTGTTGTATATATTTTTGGCCAAAAACGGTTAGGGCGACCGATTTTGGGTTAATCGCAATGTCTCGGCAGGGGGCAATAACACGATTTAATTCAAGATTTCTTTTCTATGATAAATTACGTGCCCTGTAATTTAGCCGTGTCGCAAACAACCCAATAATGAGCAAATGTAGTTATGTACAAGTAATTTATACATTGTCATATTCGTAGGTAAATCTAAATAAAGTTGCTTTAATAAGATTCAGTAAGTTTGAAAACCTCTATCTACATTTTCTCATGCTCAAAATAGAAGATAAAAGTTTGCAATAACAAACTGATCAGAAATCGATAACTGATCAATCATACCATGATCACAACATGGAACACGCTAAGCAAAGTTATTTTAGCTAGATTCAGCAAGTTGAAAAACGTTTATGCCAAAATTTTCAATTTCGAAAGTTTATTTCAATGTTGTGATCACGAACTGATCAGTAATCGATAATTGATCAATGATATATAAGATAACAGCTTAGGTAAATCTAAATAAAGTTGCTTTAATAAGATTCAGTAAGTTTAAAAACCTCTATCTACAATTTTTCATGCTCAAAATAGAAGATAAAGTTTGCAATAACAAACTGATCAGAAATCGATAACTGATAAATCCTACCATAATCACAACATGGAACACGCTGAGCAAAGTTATTTTAGCTAAATTCAGCAAGTTGAAAAACATTTATGCCAAAATTTTCAATTTCGAAAGTTTATTTCAATGTTGTGATCACGAACTGATCAGTAATCGATAATTGATCAATAATATATAAGATAACAGCTTAAGGTAAATCTAAATAAAGTTGCTTTAATACGATTCAGTAAGTTTGAAAACCTCTATCTACAATTTTTCATGCTCAAAATACAGGATAAAGTTTGCAATAACAAACTGATCAGAAATCGATAACTGAGCAATCATACCATGATCACAACATGGAACACGCTGAGCAAAGTTATTTTAGCTAGATTCAGCAAGTTGAAAAACATTTATGCCAAAATGTTTAATTTCGAAAGTTTATTTCAATGTTGTGATCACGAACTGATCAGTAATCGATAATTGATCAATAATATATAAGATAACAGCTTAGGTAAATCTAAATAAAGTTGTTTTAATACGATTCAGTAAGTTTGAAAACCTCTATCTACAATTTTTCATGCTCAAAATACAAGAGCAATAACATGTGCAATAGCAAACTGTTCAGAAATCGATAACTGACCAATAATACATTAGATAACAAATAATGTTGCGCTAACGAAGGTTTGAACAACTAAACAAGCTTATGTTAAAAGCCGAATTTACGTAACAGATCTGGAAATTTGTAGTCGTAGTCTCATTCCTTAATATTACCGAAATTTGGCTTTCAATTACTTACGTAAACATAGCTAAGAAAGTAATCTAAGCCTATTGCTATTAATACGAAACCATGTTTCTACTGTTGTCAGATTAACTTCTACGTATTTTCATTATGAATTGTTTGTCCTGTATGGGCGTAATTACTTCATCGCTCTTTACTGAGTTTCTATGACACTTTGATAAGTTTCAAGTTCATTGTTAGTAATTTATCAACTTAAAAAAGAAGACGAGACTTTAATTATGTTTTTCACCTCCTGCCGAGACTTCAACGAATTTTTTCAAACTAGTGACTTAGGTTAAGGCAAAATGGGACGACCCAACTATTTTTGCTACAAACTATATAACAAATGGAAACCTTTTTGATCTCAGATCACTGTCTCACTAGATCACAACCTCATTTGGACAAAAAGTTAGAAAGCGCCAAGTTTAGAAAGCGCCAAGTTAAGAGAGCGAGGTCAAGTTTAGTAGGTGAGTTTGGTAATACATAAACCCCAAAACTTTTATCAAACATACAGTTTTCAAAAACGCATTTTAACGT
This sequence comes from Trissonchulus latispiculum, assembly GCA_030248195.1. NCBI lineage: Eukaryota > Metazoa > Nematoda > Enoplea > Enoplida > Ironidae > Trissonchulus > Trissonchulus latispiculum. The sequence goes on along the minus strand of JASAND010009197.1, from coordinate 62,613 downwards.
TTCACACTCGTTTTATCCTTAACCACTCTCGTCTTAACTCTCGTCTTCGTTTAACCACTCACATCTTCGTCCTTCCCATTCATTCTTATTATTCTCATTCTTTCATTATTCTCAGCCTCATCATCCTCACCATACCATATCTCGTCATGAATGCCTATGTCACCTTCCTGGCCCTGCTGGATTCTCTCACCGGGGCCCTGGGGAACCAAAGTGCGAACTGGAAGGAACGGTGCCTGGGGGCCCTGGAAGCTGCCTACAGGGTGTCCTGGACGCTCGGACAAAACGGGAGGAGGCCAGAAACTTTCTCCTGGTGCATTTCTTCAGGCACGGGGGAGAGTTTGAAAATGGTGGAACCCTGAGCTACCTGATGGCAGCCCGGCAGGCGCTCTTTGTCCTTTGGAACTGGATGGTGAAGGAGGGTCCCAGTGAGGTGGAAGGCGACGGGAAGGTGGAAATGGAGGCTCACCGTATCCTCCTTACCGGCGTCGATGGGTTTGGGTTGGGGGACAGCCACCAGGTGGTCCGGGTCAAACTGGAGGGCTGGCTGGAATATCCCTACCTCCGGTGGGTCCTTCCCGGGGAGAATGGCGAAGATGAAGAGGAAACTCTTCAGGTCCCCTCATACGAGGCCGTGGAGGGGGACACATGGGAGCGACCCCAGGAGAATTGGGATGGACCTCTCCCACCGGTGACCTGGTATGCCAGACGGGTGGGCACCATCAAGCGGAAGGTGGTGGTCGTGGTGGACATGTCCCCCGTGGTTGGGCCCCACTTCATCACGTGCTATTGCACGGACTCTGAAATCACACGGTCTGTGTGACTGGAGAGATGACTGGCCCAGACAGTTGGACTTGCTTGGACAGTGGACTGGTGACATTTTTGTTTTGTATGTATATATCTTCTAACTGTACATATTGTGTTTTGTCTTGCTTATATACTTGTTTACTCCAACAATATAGCTCATTTTATGTCGCCTTTGCATATTAATAAGTCGTAGCAAACTAGGTGTAGGTTCCACATTTTTTAAAATGTTGAATTAGTTTACCTTTTGGCCAGCCACCCCGCTTTCTTCCTGATCAGCCACGTAGCGGAACAAAAGCAGCCAAAGGATATGGAACCAAAGTTTCAAAATCAGCATTGTTGGGCTGAAAGAAATAAAACATTTGTAAACTATAGATTTGAGAATTATACTTTATTAATCTGCCTCAACTTAACTTTTGGAAGCTAAAGTGCAATGGATTTAATAGTTCCAAAAATCGTTTCATAAATGTAATTTCCTTTCTTTTATTAAAACAAAATTAAGCATTCCAGTATTTTGACATCACAACAACCCCAATTTCAAATTTGACCTTACTAATATCATTTATATATATGGCAATTAATTTTGTTTGACCGCAAAAGTCGATCTTTCTTTTAACATAACAAAATTAAGCTTTCCTAATTTTGACATTACAACAACCAGAATTGTCAAATTTAACCTTACTAATGTAATTTATATACTATGCAATTAATTTTGTCAACCCAAGACGAATAGAATTTCCTTTTCTAATTGAAATTTCTGTTTTGACACACTTTCTTACTATACAAACAGTAATGGCATTCCCGTCATCTTAAAACTATCGTTTTTGCTTTTGGAACCGTTTTCTAAATTCAATGCACTTGCCACAAAAATATGTACTCACTAATATCTAAAAGATAAAACCTGTTTCAGCAAATTATTGGAACAGAAGCAATTATTAATAGCTAAATTAATAGAAAACTAGCGAATAGCAGCGTTTAAATCTGATTTAGTAGCTTGAATTGTTAACTATTCCTGTCGCACAATGGATTAAATAAAAGCCCATAAAAGTAAAGAATTTGCTACCTCCTAAATCAAGAAAATTTAACCTCCCAAATTTTGACCATTCAATTCTTCCTTTCACACATTAAAATTTGTCCTCTCAAATCTTTACGTTTCCATTCTTCCTTCTAACACGATAACAATTGCCCTCCCAAATTTTGACGTTTCAATTCTTCCTTTTAACACATTAAAATTTGCCCTCCCAAATCTTGAAGGTTTCAATTCTTCCTTTTAACACAATAAATGCGTTTCATTTTGGCGTTTCAACAACCCAAATTGTCACATTTGCACTTACTAATGTCATTTTATATGAGGCAATTAATTCTACTTCAAAACAAACGTCGAATAAATTTTCTTCTCCAACTGAAATTCTTGTTTTAACACAGTTTCTAACTGTCCAAAAGTAAACAACTCCAGTATGTCAATTATTAAAACCAACGTTTTCTTTTGGTAGTGTTCTCTGATTGCCCAAGACACAAAAGATATAAATTGAGAAGTTGGACTTACCACTGTTTCGGAAGTATCCAAATTATCTTTGACAATTCACAGTTGGACTTTAAAATGAACTCCAATTCAATTTGAGCCTTTTTTCAGTTATAAACGCTTCAAAACAAATCACTAGACCACACCACTTTAAAACCCGGTCCCTTTTAATTTCTTGAACCCTCAACAGCAAGCCCATTTCTATCTGGCGAAAGCAAATAATGGGCTCCCGTGGAAATTTCTCTCTTCCATGAAGGCGAAATGGGCGACTATGGACCAAATCTTTGCTATGATTCGCCAGTATTCGGTTGAAGTTGTATTTAGAAAAGGGAACCGTGAATTGATACAGCAGGCCTTCTTGCGGAAGGACCTGAACATTAGCATCTATGACACCGGTGAGCATTTGGGATTTCCGTCTTTCGCAGAAATGGGAGACGTGGAAGGCTTGCCGTGCTGTTCACTCCACAAGTACACTACATCGAGATGCAAACGTTCTTGCTCCCTTGCCCTTCACCGAGCTGCACAGCTGGTAAAGAGATTTTCAAGCTCTGCTAATTCTGCCCTTTGACTCTTCAACAGATTCCGTATGTCAGTATTGCAAACAATTGCACTGTTTGAACTATATAGCTATGTTGTTGTACTCCAGTACAGAATTGTTGGTTGTATGGTTGTGGACTTTCACAATCATTTTACTGCAACAATTAAACCATCCATCTGTGTTCTCTGTCTAAAGTTGTAAGGCATAGAAACAAGAACAATAGACTCAGAAATTATCGTTTGAAATCATTGAGCAGGTGTTTTCTCAGCAAGAAGCCTGACAGTTAGATTTTGTAACGGTCGTCAACACTGTGTTAGTTTACACTCCTGTAGTGACAAGTTAGATTTTGCGTTAAGTGTATTTTTGAAGCGAGCTGCAACGACGACAATCGAAGCATCCTATATTTTACAGCACTGTTGTTCAAGTCAAAATTATGGCGTAGCTAATCTTATCTTCATAGATAACCATATTGCAAAGGAATAGACAGAATCTTAAGATTTTACATTAAGAGATGTTTGTGTATTAGGAAAAGAGCAATTGTTTAGCAAAAGTTTAGCAGAAAACGGCAAACTAGGCTCACGTTCACAATCTACGTATCCGAAACTTTATACTACGTCTTTTCCCTGCGAACATAGTCACATTAACTTTTCAAGCTATGTTCAAGTTTGGTTCCGATTCATGGGCTAGGTACAGAATAGAGCTTAGCCAGCAGAGAAAAAACTGAGCTCGTATTTGAATTTTACATGGTTGAAAACCCTATAGGTAAACTTTTCCCGTTGGAAAAAGACACTTTTCAAATTTAAGCTTGGGTCTGTCATGGTTCCGGTCATGGGTAAGGTACGGCACGGAGCTTAGCTTACAGAGGAAAACTAAGCTCATATTTGAATTCTACAGGCCCAAAAACCCTATATACAAATTTTTCCACTCAAAAATGGACAACTTTTAATTTTAAGCATGGGTCAGCCATGGTTCCGGTCACGTACAGATTGGAGCTTAGCTAATACAAGAAACCTAAGCTCATATTTGAATCCTACATGGACGAAAACCCCCTGGATAAGCTTTTCCCGCTTAAAATTGAGAATTTTAAAATTTAAGCATGGGTCAGCCATGGTTCAGGTCTAGGGTCACTTGCAGCGTGGAGCTTAGGTTGTAGAGGAAAACTAGCTCATATTTGAATTCTACATGGTCGAAAACCCCCTAGATAAACTTTTCCCGTTAAGAATAAACAATTTTCAAATTTAAGCTTGGGTCAGCCATGGTTCCGGTGTAGGGCTAGCTACAGGTTGGAACTTAGCTAATACAAGAAAACTAAGCTCATATTTGAATTCTACATGCCCAAAAACCCTATAGATAAGCTTTTCCCGTTAAAAATAACGAATTTTCAAATTTAAGCTTGGGTCAGCCATGGTTCCCGGAGACCAGAAGAAGAGCCGCTTAGCCTCCTCCACCAGCGCCGCTTACACCACCACCCCCACCAGAGCCTCCCGGCCTCCGGGCCCCTTTACACCACCCGCACCAGAGCCTCCCGGCCTCTTTACACCACCACCCCCACCTGTGCCTCCCGGCCTCTTTACACCACCACCCCCACCAGAGCCTCCCGGCCTCTTTACACCACCACCCCCACCAGGAACTACGTGTGGTGCTGGCCTATACTACTCACTGCAGATTTAGAGACCCCGCATGACTCATTTCTTTATACATTTTCAGAGCTTATCTCGTGGAGGCTTTCGCAATAATAAAGCTAATTTTGCTAGCACGAACTTTGTACCTAGCTTAGATATGAAGAGAGGCGGAGCGTATTCACGATACTGCGTCATGTTTAATTTACGACCCGATGGTATGATCCAACTGCTGTTTTCGACAAGCCTTCACATGACAGTTTAAAAAAATTCAGGACTTCCGTTTAATAGCTAAGAATAAGTGCATACGTGTTTGAAGATAGAAATGTTGGAGGATAATCCCTCAGAAAGAGCGTCCTTTCAAAAACTGCCAGCAAAAGGAATCTGAATAAAAATTCCCTCCCTACGCAGTTCCTGCTTCTCTACAGAAATGCTACATGTTTCCATTTTTTAAGTGTTGTTGATAATCTTGTATTGCAAAACCAGAACCCAAGTCTTCTCTTTATAATTGAAATCCTTTAGGTCTGAGTTATCTCGAACTTTTTTAGGAAGTGCAAACAGCTATGTTGTTGGTTCTCTTAATCATTTGTCTTCTTAGGGAAGTTTTCATTTCAGCCAGAGGAAATATAGAATTTTAATATTGCTTCTGTCTTCCCATTGCAACCTAATAGACAGGATTCTGAATCTCCCGTAGCTTTTGAAATGCTAACGTGACTTGATTCATCTTTCGTTTTTCGTTCGTTCTCCAATTGTTTCCTTTGCTGTAGGACTATCGGACTACTATAGTATCTCTGACTAGGCTGCTACCAAAAAACGAATGAAATATATTTTCAAACGAAGCATGGCTAGTATTTCATAGTTTTCTACTTTAGCTCCCCTTCGCTCACAGTCATCTTCTATTTTTTTAATTCATCTGAATCGAATTTATATATTTATTTGCCATGACCTCGCTAAAAGGTTTTAGTGAACGAATATGTTCCTCTTCTGGTTGATCAATTTTTAGTTCTGTGCATATTAGAAATGAATAAATGCGTTTATATAGATAGATCTGTACGTATATAAGGTCGTCCTATAAATTTTGTCATAGCTTTATAGTCATTAGACTACGATTTTCAATTTTTTTAGAGTCTGGCACTTCCTGACAAATCCTATAGGACCAGGGACATTTAAAACCACGTTTCTATAACCTCATTTTTAAGACTTGGTCCAACGTTGTTTAGTTTAGCATTTAACAAAGGAAAAGTCCACATAGTACCTAATTTGAGCCAAAGCTTCAAGTAACGTCTACCCTAACTTCCTTTGTTCTTTCCTGGATGAGTCTATTAAGCTAAATTTAGGTTCTGATCAACTGATAACCGTGTTAGATTAAACAGATATAATCAGACATAATCCCATCCCGGACCGGTATTTCTTAATTGAGCTTTTTGCATTAAATCGATTCTGTATTTGATTTTATTGATATCACTTCATGCATTTATAAAATTAACTAAATTTCTTGTTTGTGACAGCAGTTTTTAGCTACAAATTAATTACAATTTATTGCAATCAAGATCTAAACAGCTGTGTTCCAATTAATCCGATTTGTTGCTGTTTACTGTAATAAATTGAAAGGAACTAAAAATTCAATTTTCATATTATGTCCTTTCATTAAGTTTCTATAATTTTGCTAACCTCGTTGACTTGTGCTGTATTTGTTGTTGTTACCTGTACAGTTGACTAACAATTTTAATTGAAACAAGCGTACAAACTTTGAACAAATCAATTTATCAAGAATGGATATATAATGCATAAGAGTATGACAAGCGCCATACGCTAGAGCTCGCTACATCTTCTGCACACTATCGGCTGACCGCCTCCACCCATAAAGCAACCTCCTTTGATCCCGCCCCTATACATGTACGCTGACCAAACAGTGGATCAGGGTCTATGTTAGTACACTTTACATGTTAAGATTGACGTGTGCCCAATTTGTGTAAGGGTCTAAACTTGTCTGATTTACACACATCGGTTGAAGAGGGGTTGATTTATGGGGGATAGCGCTTATCGGATGTAACAAGCTCATAACACATAGCTAGGGTTGTTCCCGGGTCGTGTAGCGGGCTCAGGACCCAGGACCGGGCCCGGTGGTCCTCGTAGGCCCGGGTCCGGGCCGGAGAATTTCTTATCGGAACAACCCTACACATAGCGCGACGCTTGTCATACTCCTTTGTATTGAGTACTCTTGATTATATGTGTACAACAGATCATATACACACAAATACTGGAGAGTAGAGGGAGGGAGAAACCATTTCAGAGGTGTTGTTGGGGATTTTGGTTACCAGCGTACACTGTGTGCAAATTACAAATTTACAGATTTGCAAATCAGTAAATTTCTATTATAAGTGAATATTAGCGCACGGCACCTTCATTAAGGTGAACTTTTGCATTACTTTTTTAAATTTTTACCAGATTTTTTGGACAAAAACCATGCTTTTAGTCTATTTCTTTTGTGTCTCAGTAACTTGATAGCCATAGAGGCATGGCTTCCAAACCTTCCAGCTTGCACTGAAAATTTAGCTCACTTCATTTGCCAGCTTGCACAAATTTTTAATTAAAAAAGAGTAACAAAAGAAGTTAACTCCAATCCATTGGTAGATAAAAGTACTCAACAATGACCATTTTTCTTCTTCATAATTTTAACACAGAATAGTATTTGGACTTTTCAAATTTATTTTTATCACAATGGGATAGAAAATTATATCTCTAGTAGTCCACCCATGCTGTTTTATATTTATTTGGGTTCTTAGTAGTAGTGCGCGAAGAAAATGTATGTAAATTTGTTGTGAAACGTTTAAGTTAGGGTGAGCATGGTAGGCATGTTAGCTGTGAGTGAGCCTATTTTGAGTGGGACTCTAATTTGAGAATGAGAGCATTTTCTCTGAGCAGCTGTACCTTAGACGGAGCCTCCGGTTGATTATACCTATTCAATTTGGCAAAAGTGGTACTTGACGAACCAACTAGCCTGTCCAAAACACGCCCCCAAAACCCCCCCTTTTCACTCCACAGTACAACTTTTTATCATGTTTTCTTATTTGAACTTTTTGTTAACTTCTGTGATATCACTTAGTATAAAGTTTTTCTCAAAACTAATCTGTTCATCCCGTACTTTTGCATTATCAATATGGGACAGTTAAAAACTCTAATAAATAACACAGAATAATATATAAAGCAAGGAAACAGCTGATTTCCAGTAAAAATTTGCGTGTCACTCAACGTGATTATTCAATCACGTTGCGATCCACACATTTAAAATTTAATTTTCCAGAAATTTAAGCTGCGCAGTTTTTAATTAACCAAGTCTAGTCTAGACTCTAGACATTTAGGCTTTGAGGCTCATTGAGTTTTTGCAGCCGAAGTAGCATATTAGAAATTGTAAGAATATTGAGCCTTTTATGTTTCGCCACACAGGTATATTGGCTTAACATATAACTTTTGTGCTTCAACTTTGATAGGCCCTCAATTAGCGGTTTATTAACCTAGAATTTGAAGTACTGTAATTTCATGTTTTCATTGTACACCGCTAGGCAGAACTGTATTTTTGTAATTTTTTCTGCAGACTTTTGGATTTTGGATAACAGAACGATACAAAACAGGCACCGTCTACTGGAACAACTAAAAAATTATTAATCAAACATAACTGGCGGTTGATTACGTGAGAAGTTAGAGGACGTCACTTTTCATTTACCCGGTTAAAAGGAGACTTGTGCAAATGGGACGAATGGTTTGCTCTTGCAGTTGACAAGCCAATTCTAAAACAACGATTTTAATTAGAATTAAATCTTAATTCGGGCTTCATTGCATTTCGTTAATGTAGCTAATCACGTTTTAATGATCTGTCATGTGCAGGTTTCTTTTGGAAATCTTAGACTAGGACAGTGTATTCTCATAGTCGCTTTTGGTTTGCCTAATGGCAATGATACCTAATACTCACTCACTAACTCACCTCATTTTAGAATACCTAGGGTTTGCATTCTGCCACCTTACCTGCACCATACTTATTAAAATTCTTTCTCATTAAAATAATAAAGTTGTCATAAAGAAACATATCATGTCATTATGTACTTTTTCTTGAAATTTCTTAATTTTCAAGCGTAACATGTGGTCTTTGTAAGTGTGCAACTGTATCTCTACAGCATGCAGCCGCTGCTTACATTAATTACTCGAGTACGAGAGAAATGGGAAAAAATTGATGAGCCCCGGTTCCTTTATCAACCACATTTTGATGTTTGAAACAATGAAATAGTTGACAGAATAGAAATCAAGTAAAAGTATAACAATTATAAACTTTAAAATTTTAAACGTGTAGCAGAAGTTTAGCTCATTCAGATAAATTTTGTTGTGCTAAAAGACAAAATATCAGACTGGGGCCAAAAGTCGAAAGTGCAACCTTAAAATAAATAGAGGCATAAATATTTAGACAGGACTTGGGGCAAAAAGTGTGCAGAAATCTGCTTTCAGAGTCTGGTTGCAAATCGATGCTGCCAAACACAAGAAATCAATTTTTTATCAAAATGAAGCCTGAAAATAGGAGTGCAAACTGCAAATTAGATGTCAGTTGTGAAATTTGCAATTAATAATTCATAAAATTATGCGGGCTAATCAGCTGAAAGCGTTGCCAGTTGACGCATCCGTTTGTTTTTAATTGCGTCAGAACGAGTGCCTATTGGGTTGTCAGTCCTGAAGCGGGCCTGCCTGTCTTGAATTCGACACCAGGGGCCCAAGTGTTCCAGATTCTTTACTCATTTTTTGCCTATCCATCTTCTAGCAGCCGATTTGTTTTCTAAAAAAGGTTTAAGGTATAGCTAAACTCGCTGGCAAAATAATGCCCTATTTGTTTAATCTTTTGACTTCTCGACCTTCTCCTCATACATTCATTTTCGGCACTGTCTTTTGATTGGTGCGACTCTTCCTCATTTCTACAAAACTGTTACTCTGATTCTAAATTATGAGTTCTGTAGATTGTAGCAATAATGATACCTCACATCCGCTGCACAGTCGTGTCAGTTTGCGTCGTCTTGCCACTATTTTGATCGAACCCGAAAATCCGAGTCCCGGATTTGCCATCGCCAATGAAGATTTTCGTCTCCGTAGACCCGATTCCTGCGAAACGGTCAGCAAAACCGTTAAACTGAAACAGAGACATCGATATAGTGTCACTTTTTGGACAGGTGAAATTATTTTTGACAGCCGACAGCGTCAGCTGTCCACTGAAATAATTGTGATCAAGTTCGATTTTTGTGATATTCCATTGATTGCGTTTGAAATCCCGATCCCTGATTTTGCCAAACTTCGCCGCCAGAGTACCACCCTAAAACACTGCTACCTTTCGGCTCCCTCTCTACGTCGAATAAGTAGATCTCCTTCGCATAAACCTAAAAATTTGAAACCAAAAGGATACTGGAGAGCTCAAAATCACTCCGATATCGACAAATATTTCGACGAAGAAGACGGAAAAGAAGAACCACAGGTCGGGTCTGATTCACTTTCCACTGACTCTGGAATCGAACTAGAGCGAAACGAAGAAATGCCTCGTTGGCGAGAAAAACTGAAGAAACAGCGCTCAGTGGACAAGTCGGACGAGGAATACGTCTGCGATGAGCGTCTGAGTCGAAGAGAGAGCACGGAGAGTAACGTCAGCGTCGGAGGCATTCTGAAAGTCCCCACTGACAGTCCGCCTATCCGATCTGCACTGAAGGTGGACGGGATCCTGAGAGCCAACAGCTACAACGAGCCCTCCCAGCGCAGCCCAGATAGTCCCAGACGATCCGTGAGCTTCGCCCCTAACTGTCAGATGGAGGATTCCTGTCACGTTCCCAACGCCCGACCAAAGCTTCACTCATCCCACTCCGAGTCAGAGGTGGACGGAACGGAGGCCCAGGCAGCCAGTCGCAGGGTCTCCTTTTCCCTGGACTTGGACGACAGAGGAAGACCGAAACGAAGGATCTCGCCCAATCTACCCCAGTGGGATCCGTAAGTTCAGCTGAGTTGTGCATTAACTAAACGAATCTTGCAGTGTTAGCTTTAGCTTTATAATTAATTAATTATAACTTTAATTAGGTTAATGTAATTAAAGAAACTAGGATCCGCTGCAACATTAGCAGCTACTAGTGCTTATGAAATAATTTGGAAATTATTTGGAACGTTTTTCCTGCTGCGCCTCAGCGCAGCAGGTCTCTTATCTTTGCTCAGCCACCAAAATTACGTGCATTTATGGGGGCAAAATATAGCCTTCAGCATAAAAGCATGTTAACTAGTGCTTTAAGGTGCTGGTATCTCTTTGTGTAAATTTGACCCTATAGGCTTTAATTCGTTATGAAAGTGGATGAAACTTTCCAAATATACTATTTCGGTGCCCTTCAACATTCTGGGATCAGTCCCGGATTTTTAGGTGTAAAGATAAGAAATTTTTGGTTTTTGCCATTATTCTCTCAGCACATAGTCGAGACACCAGATTGGTTGGTACGGCTGGAAAGAGAGCACAAAAATGAACATTTTTGCTTTTACAACTTTTAAGCTATCTCTAATGGTTAAGTCAGTATAAACAAAAAACCATTTTTGGGGTCTAAAAATGGCCGTTTTCGAGAAAATCAGTTTTTTCAAAATTACTGCCAAATCGTACTGACAATTTTGGTTTATTTATATTCGATGGATACACAGTCTCATTGCACATTTTATCAATGCCTATTAGCCGGAGTTTGTTGCTCTAGGCTAGAGATCTGGCCGAAAAACCATTTCGGCAAAACAGCGATTATTTTGTTTTGAACATCGATTTCTCAAAAACTACCCAATGGATTCGCGTGATTTTTGGCAGAATGAGAATTCGCGCTATTGCGGAGGGACATTTTTCTTGGTTTGAGCTAGAACATCTCCAGTTGCGAGAAAACTCAATGGAAAGTTGCGAAATTTCGTGTCATCGCACATTTAATGGATTTTCTTGACCGTTAAGACCTGCTGAGCCAAATCCAAAAAAATGTCCCTCGGCCCACATGTCCTTTATAGGACAGCACAAGAAAAAATTTTGGTCGATTCCACACTTTTGAGAAATCGATGTTCAAAAAGTTTTGGTCTATATTCAGCCTGTCAGATGTCAGTATATCAGAAAATTTTAGCTATTTCTTCCGGATTTTTACTAGTTTCGTACTCTCATGAGAATCTGCAGATTATAAGCTTTAAAATGATGTATAAAGCTCTTTCCAACTCACAGAATTGCGAAAGTTATGGCGTTTCAAAAGTACTGCACAAAACGATACCAGCACCTTAAGATGGCTGAGCATAAAATACACGTAAGTCTTTAGTTATAGAAATTTCCTACAGCATGACTCATAAAGTAAACATGAATTCTTTTCATTTATGGAACGTTAGTGCAAACTGGTTGCAGCTTGCAATTCCGAAGAAAGAAGACTGTTGCTTCAGCTTTTGCAGATCATCGCTGCTTTGTTTTGGCGGCTATTTTGCTGCAGTATTGTGATTTGGATAGATGCTCTTAGATAGACGTAGCTTGAATAAAAAATATGTAAAGGTACTTAGCTAAAAAGCTAATATAAATCAGAAACGGTCCAGCGTCAACGACGAAAAGGCTCTGCACTAGAGATCAGCTTTTTCACAGAAAGGAATTCGACTGCGCAGCAGGCCTACAATTAGTTTAAATGTTATAAAAAACTCGTTTACCTTTTGCAGACACTTTTGCTTGTTTCTATCTTTTCCTGCCTCATGCAATTTGGACCAAAGATTGATCTCTTAAGGTGGTGATTCCCTTTGGTCACATAAAGTTGGCACCATTATTTCTCATTCATTACTTGGAGTTAAGAAGCCATTTTTATATCAAAATGTAGCTTGACATTTTCTCTTTTTAATGCATACCACGAAACTAATGTTGCTGCTCTGAAATATTTTCAACACATTTTAGAAGAAGTATAATTTTCCAGAATTTTTGCTGACTCAAGTAAATTTTTTCGCGAGACATCGGTTATATCATGCGATACCCCCATCAAATAGCTGGGGACGATTTTTTATTTATTGTGAAATCGCTCTTCGTTATAGAGAAATAAGCTGAAATGTGAGCGTAACCTCGATTTTGCCTACTTTTTCCAAATTTGTCAAGCGATTACTTTAGCTAGAAAGCAGCAATCGGGGCAACTAAAAAATCGTCCCTGGGTATATTTGTGCAGAACACATTTGTTCAGTAGCAGCCCTCCAGATTGCATGGTGAATGCTCCACAATCTTTGGAAAAAAATTGGTCGTGTTTTTGCAAAAACTACATTTTATATGACAGCAGCCTACAGGATACCAGTTGGAAGACGATCATGCGTCGGATAATTTGTCCCTGTGAGACCTTCAGATCGGCGCCCTTAGTTTGATTTTACGGCTTGCGTAGTTCAAGAAATGTTGGATTATTTGATTTCTGCAAAAATGACAAGTTTTCGACGCCAAAACAAGAAAAACGGCTATATCTACCGGTAGAGAAAAGCTAGAAACTTGCTTTAAAAAGCAAAAATGTGAAGCTCAATGAGATCTTTCGAATGAATCTAGTCATAACTGTATAGCAAATGCCAAACGTTCAGAAATTGCGAAAAACCATTAAGACCGTAAATCTCGAATTTTTGAATCGGGATTGCGCGGAGGGTGTTAGAACGCTAAAAGAACGTATTTCGGAAAGTTTCATCAAATTTCATCTTGATTTACGCCGCCAAATAACAATATGTGCCCAAAAGGAATCAGCACCTTAAGCCATCTCAGTCCATTTGTCGAGTCCCTCTCCAATCTAAATACTCACAGCTGATGAAATTCTATCTGTCCCTCGTCTCACCCGGGTTTCAACGGGAAAGAAGAGAACTGGCTAAGTTTAATCGCTATTTCATAAATCGTATAAATTTTAACTTTTTAACTTTTATGCAATTTTAAGTGTATTCAAAGAATGCAGTTTACTTAAAAATGGTAGGCTGCGCATGGTTATAAATTGTAGGAGAGGAATCACCGGAAGGGTGCCCCATGTCAAGGAAGCACACTCAAGTGTCATCCTGTATACACCCAACAACAACCACAACAACTTATTCGACAAAAGTCTCGATGAAACCTTAAAATACAGTTTGTGGACTCTGGTTTAGTTTGTTACCATTTCATTCGACCTAAAGACTGACAAATCAACTATGCCAACTACGGAAAAAAGGAAAACCCGAGAAAGTTTTGAAACATGTTGTTTTGACTCTGCTCCTGTTTGTTATCTCTTGTTGTAATTGCTATGCTTCCATGCCCACAAACTGGTACGCTCACACAAACGCGCACACAACCACGCAAGTGAACTCATGAGTTGACTGCGGAGGAATGCAGATGTACTCCGCCTCCGCAACTCAAAACACGAACTCTACCCCTAATAGTCCTCGGGGACTAAGATTTTTAATCATCTGATTCTGGTGCCAGCCGGCACCGATAATAGATGGTATCCTCCGTGTCAACAATTTGCCGAGAGTTAAGGGGCGGCCGCCTTCGGGTGGAGCTGCCGAGGTGCGCTCATCACACAGCCGGTGATCTCCATCCTTGTGAAACGCCTCGGGTAATTGTTAAAGACAATTATTCGGTGTCAGCTAACCCCCAGTCAAATTTATAAATTTATCTCCAAGCTGACACTGCTCCTAACCGGTGTAAGACCAACTGGAGTGGGGCGTACAGGAAAAAATTAAAAAACTAGTTCGACAACTTTGTAGCATTTTTTCTGCTCTTTCCAATGATATAAAAATTGTTGCAGACTACATTTCTACGAATTTTTGTTTTGTGCAACAATTTTTATATCATTGGAAAGAGCAGAAAAATGCTACAAAGTTGTCGAATTTGATTTTTAATTACATTGACCTAATTAAAACTACTAATAAAATGCCTATCGTAAGCCTAAGCCAATTAGCGAATCAGCGAGCAGACACACACTTATATGAAAGCGTGTAAGTGGTGTAGGGTTGAACCCCCCGAGACTTTCGGGGGGGGGGGTCTCGAGTTAACGACCCGAGCATGTCAAGCATGTTTAGTACATAGTAGCGTAACAGTTTCATACTCTTATTCTATTATGTACTCTTGGTTCAGTATATATACTTTGTTTAAGGTGCTGGTTTCCTTTCGGGTATTTTTGATTCCTACGGCTTTAATCCCTTACGCAAAGGGCTAAACTATTTCCATGCTCTTTAACATTTTAGGACCAGTCCCGTACACTGTAAAAAAATTTCCTAGCTGTTATCCATTTTTCGATGATCACTGTTGTCATTCAAGAAAAATAGATAAAAGTTATCAGGTATAAAAGATATCAGTTAGCTATTTTTTCGGGATTGATTGAAAATCTAGAAAATTAGATAACAGTTATCTAATATTGCTGGCTAATATCAATCTTTTTAATTTGGGCATTAGTACTTCAACGGCAATTGCTAACCTGTACTCATTAAATATTGTTGATAGTGGCAAAATTTTTTAATCTTAAAGTAAGTTAAATAGTTCAGATAGTTAAAATTTTAATAGTTTTCGGCGTTTTATGATGATAACGGCAATAAGCAACATGGGCAGAGGAGAGGCTCCTTAGTTGTAGCTATGAAACTGCACTCAAATTGCATCTACACTCAATTTAACCTGAAAGTAGAGGGGGCAAAGTTGTATCCGGGACTATAATTTCAGACACAGCCTGGACTCAGAACTGGACGGTTTTCCCCAGACCCCCAGGCTCGGATTCCGGGAAATACTTTAATCAATCTGCACTGGGTTTTGGTCTAAATTGTATTATTATTATCCGTGTTTGGTGATACGACAGCAAAAGCATCAGGAAAGCACCGCCGTGTATGATTAAACAAATGATTAAACTTTCGAAATTTAGCCACAATTTTAAATTTAGCATCTATTTTAGCCTCAAGAGTGTTGTTTTAGTAACCGATGTTAGTTTCAGTTTCAGTTTCAAGTCTCTTCCCAAAATAGTTTCAGTTTCAGTTTTAGTTTTAGCCGGAGTTTCAGTGTCAGTTTCAATTCATTCGAAAAACTGCAGGTTCCAGCCTTGAGACATTAATGCATGAATTTATGATCATATATACTTCGCTGCAGAGTATTAACGAAAACCGCTTTAAACCTTCAAATTTTCATGTCTTGAAAAAAGACTGAAACTAGTTTCAGTCCGATCTTTACCCAATCTAGTTTCAGTTTCAGTCGGCCGCCTAAAATAGTTTCAGTTTCAGTTTCAGGTCTCCTCACGAAATAGTTTCAGTTTAAGTTTCAGTTTCTGAAACTGAAACTGAAACTGAAACCTGTACAACCTGAAGCCTAGTTTCAGTTTCAGTTTCAGTGCCTGAAACATCACTACCTCAAGGTCAAAAGCTATGGTAGGAAAGAGGGGGCAAGGTGTGCCATTTTTATTGGATCAAAATTGGCGCAAAGAGACGCCGATTTTTGCCAGAATTTCAAATTTAGACCTGTCATTGCTGGAGAAAGAAGCAACACTCAACAGACGGAATACATTTAGCATTTAGAACTAGTACAGTGGCAACATGGCAAGCAACATTGATGCGAGGCAAACAGTAACACCTGTGATCAAAAGATTTTGGTCCTGTTAAATATCAGTGTTTTGCGTGAACTCCGAAAGGTCGAAAATTAGCGCAATAAAATAATCTCAACGACGAGGGTGTGGCTCAGTGGTACAGCGTTCTGCGCAAGATGGTTCGAAAGTTCTGTGGTTCTATGCCCGCCCTGGACACATTTCTTCACATCTTTCAATCCTGATTTCAAACTTTCATTGTCCCATCTTTCGTTTGAACTCGAAACCGCTTAAAGTATATATATTTCATTCTGAAGCTCAAAACAGATCCAAAACTTGTCCACGAACTTTCTTCAAAATACAATTTGCAAGTTTTGTATGCATCAGTTCTGTGAGACAATCCCGAAAAGCCGAATATTAACAATTTGCAGCATTTTTCGAACTTTACTAATATGCACAATAGCTGCATCAATCGATAGCTTTTTCAATTTTAAGAAACGACTCTTCTCACCACAAACTCCCATTTGATTGTTATTTGTTTGCCATAGTTTAAAGTTCCCGTTTTGGCCCGTTTTCAACAGAAAGTGAAAATTTTGAATAGCTACAACCTTTTTATTCCAGGCCGAAATAATCTGAAATTTTAATAGATTGCGTAAAATTCTAAGGGCTATCACTTGGCGCGCTTTGACCTGAATGCTGTAGGTAGAATTTTTGACCCTGGCAGCCCAACCCACTTAAATATTAAAATGTATATATGCACATGTAGAATAACTGGTTGACAGAACTGATTTTTTCCTGATTTGATTTCATAAAACGATTCAGCTCATTATAAGCTTCAAAATAATGTATAGATCTCTGAAAAACTCGCAAAATTGAGCAAGTTATGAACATTTCAATTTGGGTATCCAGACGCTGTCACAGTCAGCTGCACGTTTGACCCCATAAATTTTGCTGCATCAGCGAAGCAGGTTTCATCCAGCTCAACCACTTCGTGTAGTAACGTGTGTTACGCAAGTACTCGATACGCTGATACCGCATCGAGCACTATATAAAGGAGAGAAACAAACAAGTTTTTTAAGTTTCATGTCAATATTTTCTGACATATTTGCTCCTACTGTGTCTGTTTACAGAGCAGTGGAAGCAATCTTTTTTGGCCATTACGTACCTTTGGGGGTACCGATGGCAGGGTCTAAACCCAATAAGAAGGGTTGAAATCCCTTTTTATTGGAAGCCGTCCAATTCAGATGGCCGGAGAGCTAGCAACGTTTTGATTGCTAATATCCAAAGCGTTGGATTGGATGGCTGACAGTGAATATTGTGGATATTTTAGTATCCAACAGGATAATTCTCGACCAAACATCTAAATGAAAATTAAGGATCGAAGCTCATTATCCGGTTCCTGTCGTCTGTGATGTGCCTCTATGCGGCACAGTATTAGGGAGCATGTTCGCTTTGTTTTCCGCAATTATTCTAAGTTGAACAATAAACTAACAAATACCAGTCATCCTTTAATTTTAGGTGACGACCCTCTATTTTTCACGGATAACAGTTACCTTGGAATTTATGGTAAAGGCTATTAAAGTTAAACTGGTAACAAGTCTCCAATTTTAACTGTTTGCTGCCATCCCAAATTATTAGATAACAGTTATCTAATTTGTTGGGATGTCACAAATTCCCTATCTAAGAAAAATAGATAACTGTTATACAATTTTTTTTACAGTGTATTCTTAGGCCAAAAGATAAGAAAGTTTTGGTTTTTGGGCTTAAGCTACCAGTAGGTAGACAAGACACGGGATTGGTTGGTATGGCTGGAAAGAGGACTCGAAAATGAACATTTTTGCTCTTACAACCTTTGAGCTATCTTCAGTGGTTAAGTCAGTATAAGCAAAAAACTGTTTTTAGGGTCAAAAATGGCCATTTTCGAGGAAATCAGTTTTTTTAAAATTACTGCCACATGTTAAGGACAAAATTGGCTTAGTTATACTCAATCGATACATCGTCCAAATGCACATTTTATGAATGCCTATTAGCCGGACTTTATTGCTTTCAGCTAGAGATTAGGCCGAAAAACCATTTTGGCAAAACGGCGATTATTTTGTTTCGAACATCGATTTCTCAAAAACTACTCGACGGATTCCGGAGATTTTCGGCAGAATCAAAATTTGCACTTTTGCGGAGGGACGTTTTTCTTGGTTTGGGCTAAAACGTATTGAGTAGCGAGAAAACTCAATGCGAAGTTGCGAACTTTCGTGTTACTGTGCATTTGGCCGATTTTCTCGACCGTTAAGACCTGCTGAGCCAAATCCAAAAAACGTCCCTCGGCCCATATGTCCTTCATATCGTGGCACAGAAAGAACTTTTGGCTGATTCTTCAGTTTTGAGAAGTCCATGTTCAAAAACTTTTGGTCTATATTCATCTTGTTAGATGTCAGCTTGTCAGAAAATTTCTGCTATTTTTTGCTAATTTTGCCAGTTCTGTAAGCTCATGTGAACGTACAGATAATAAGCTTTAAAATGATGTATAAAGCTCTTTGCAACTCCCAAAATTGCGAAAGTTATAGCGTTTCAAAAAATCACCACAAAATCACTGCACAAAAGGATACCACCACCTTAAGCTAACGGAAAGCTGGATCAAAAATGGACTTAAGATCTATGTTCTGTGACCACAAAAATACTAACACAAAATACAATTTTTCAGCCAAATTGGATTAAAAAATTTGAAGTCTCTCATTGGTTATCCTTTGCGAATCGCAAAAGTCTAATTTCGTGAAATAGAAAAATTTTGCTATATATATTTTGGGATTAAGCGTGGTCGAAAACGTATATGTTCAATTTAGCTTGATTGGTCAAGTCTTAAAAATTTTAGCACTGGGGAACAATAAAGATAGACCCGGAAATTTAATCACTGGTTTCGACGATTGACCACAGCAGTACTGAATTCGCAAGCTAATTTACATTCACTATATTTACTGAGGTATATTAATTCACCCTCTTAATCTAAAAATCAACACAAACCTATTTATTCCTTATCTCTTACCACTGTAAATGCACTTCCTAGTTAGTATGGAATGAGAAAAGCTATTTGTTATAACATTTTAAAAGGTAGAATGGCGCCGAAAATTTCCATCCAAACGGTTATCGGTTATATTTTTTAGAAAAGCGACAGCACAGCGACGAATGGAAATGCAAATGAGCACAAAGGCTCAGCTGCTGGAGTCGGACTCCCTGCGGAGACAGAAGCGACTCGCCAAAAAGGTGGAGATTGACTGGGCTAGTTTCACTGGCGTATTCCACTGGATGGAGCGAACACTTCTAGATCTGGCTGGATCACAGGTAAATTAAAAGACGTTATATGTAAAGGCTCCCTGAAAATGTTAAACGGAGACTTGTGCATATAATAACGGACATGCACTGTTACGTGTTACATTACCCTGTTGCACTGTCACATACAGTAAAACTACCTTGTTTTCTACATGCACTGCTATAACTATATATATAGCCTATAACTAAGCTGAAACAAACTAAAGCTCAATTTGGGTTCCAAAATTAACGATTTTAGAGTTTTAGACTAGAGACCTGCACGGCCGATTTTTTGCGGCCCGATTTGAAAAAATCTTTCTCGGCCCGCCCGGCGGCCCGTGATAGGCTTCGGCCCGTCCGGCCCGGCCCACGAAATTTTTCATTTTTCAAGCAACGCAAAATTGCAAAAAAACTCCAAATTTTTTGTTGAAATTCATCTTGGTATTTCAATGTTGCGAACGTTAAAATTGCAGCAATGAATTTAGAGATCTACTATGTCCCGTAAGCCATTTATACCTAATATTTAAAATGCTTCTTGAGAACTTTCCCTGTATTAAACTGGTGCATTACCACGTCTGTAATAAGATAGCATACATTTTTGGTGTTCCAAGACAGCTGCGCCTTAGCTTATTCCACGGCAATAGCAGTAAAATCTGAAAGTCTTCTGGTATTCAAATCTAGTCATAAAATATTTCAAGTGCTAGTAAATAAGGCTATCTATCTACAGTCCGAACCAAAGGAAATATACCATTGATCGATAAGCAGAAAAATCTTCAAAGCTAGACAAATAGTCAAAATTTGAGTTAACAATACCCAGTAGAATCTCTCAAAAATTGATAAGTGGACCGTACAGTCGGCGCGCTGTCCGGCCTGGACCGTAACGTAGGCTCCTATTTTAGACCAAAACTTTGCGGCGGAGCCCCGGAAACCCTTTTACCAGAAATCCTCAAAAAATTGGTCTCGACAGTTAAGGACAAGTGTGGAAAGCCGAAACGTTGGGGTGTCCTTCCCGTCCCGCCCCCTTTGCCGAGTTAGCTACAATAAAAATATAAGTGAACGAACAGCATCTCGCTTTTAGATTTGTTTGGCCTATAAATGTTGGACAAGAAACATGGGAAGGCAGGACTGCGTTTTAGCAGAGGAAGGTTATATAATAGCCGAAGCAGTGGACTATCTCATGGACGCCTTATTGGGAGAAGTAGAAGACACCGAAGAAGTTAGTTGGTTCAAAGTTGTCCGTTCTCAATCTAAACTAGATTTCGCTTTAATCTAGGGTTAAGCACGGGCGGAAAGTGCTAGGCAGATCAGGCCCACAAGTTAACCACAGAAAGTGGAAGTCTTTACCATTCGACTCATTCTCAATATTAGGTTTAAAACGACGCTCTGCACAACATTATATAATCAGTTTTCATAACTGTGCGTGCATTGCGCAAAACTACATCAGGGCTCAGAGGTCAAATCTGTTTTAATTCTTTTATTTAGATTCAAGAACCATTTGCCATTATTTGGTCTAATCGCAAAGCTTATCGTCACTTTGTGGAAGAGATTCTCCTAATGACTCGAATCCACGTATTTCGACACTACGGTCCTCTCAAGAAAACGGCAGATCACATGATGCGATCAGTTAGCGATAAAGAACCTCGAAGAAGATCCTGCATTAGGCTTTGACGAAGAATTTAAGTAGGCCTGAGCCTGACAAAGATTCACTCAACGCTAACTTTTATACTTGTCCTCCATAACAAGAAATGTTTTCTAATAATATTATTGTACAATATAGGTATGGGCACGGGTCCAAAAATTTAGATCGGGTTTTCGGCACTACCCGAAGACCTAGGGGCCTTTTCAAGAAAGGGTAGAGTAGAGTTACAATTAATTCGATCCTTTTCCAGAAAGAGTTAATTTTAACCCTGCGAGTTACAGAGAGTAAAAATGTTAACCTAGCGTGGATTCATGAAAAGAGTTAAAATTAACTCGCTTTAACTCTGCCGTTTTCAAGAATCGTATGTAGAGTTAAAAATCTGTGGAGTTAAATTTAACTCTATACCCTTTTCATGAAACGGTTACATTTAACTCTGCTTAACTCTTCCTGAGCATTTTCTATTGAAATTTAACCCCAGGCAAAACACGCAGGTTAAGCAGAGTTAAAATTAACTCTATTCATGAAGCTATGGGGTTAATTTTAACTCTGTAATTTTTAACTCCTTTTAACTCTACAGCTTTTAACCCTGCAGGGTTAAAGAGAGTTAAAACACGCAGAGTTAAAATTAACTGTGCTTTCATGAAAAGAGTTAATTTTAACTCCACTCTACTCTACTCTACCATACCCTTTCTTGAAAAGGCCCTAAGTCGAATAATTGCGACATTACCCGGGTAACCTTTTAACCCAATTTTCAGAGGTGGCTGTTTTAAAATTTAATTTTAGGGGTCTTTATTCAAATTGAGCTTCGATTGAATAGATTTTCATTTGTAAAGTATTTTACAGGCGTTTTAAAGACAAGGAATCATAGTGACTTAATTAATTGTCAAGCTTTAGGAGTGTCGACACTCCTGGACCTACGGCTGAGAATCCGGGGATGAGCACCGGCACCCCACGTCGTCCTGTGGCAGGACGAAGATATCTCCTGGGGCAAACCTTTACCTTAATTAATTGTCAGAGGATCGGAAGCTGATGTTGATGCAGACGATTTTGGTTTTTATTATAACCACTCTTAGTTCAGAATTTTCTGAATTTCATACCACCGTTGTGCTGTCCACAACCTCTGTCTAACCTTTAAATGTAAACAAATTTTAGAAAGCTTTTGGATTATAAGCGGAATCCCATAACAAAATTTGGCTAACTTCGACTGCTTACCTCTGGAAATTGAAACAGCACAAAAGACAGCAAACCAGAAAAAGCTCAATAAATACTACATTTTACGTAGTTCTAGAGCATTCTTAATGAAACCACACAAAACAGACAGTTTTGGATTAAAAACATTTTGTGAGTGGACACACTTTACCAAGAGTCTATGAAAGGAAGAGTAAGACACTCTACCCTTCCTAGTACGTTAAAAGCTTGCAATATGCTCGAAACCTTAAGGCCAAACTCTCGGGGGAGGGGCTTCTCAGAAACACGAAACGCTGATATGTTTCAAAAACGCGTTTTCCACAAATTAAATACTTTAACTTGAGCTGGTAAAGTCGTATAGCGATAATTTTTGCTTCCATACACTAACACGGGGTCCAATTCTTGGGGGGCCTACCCCGACTCTAGCGAAGGGTCTACCCCTGAAAAATTCCAAAATTTTAAGGGGGTCTACCCAAAATTTCCAAACATTGCTAATTTTTAACATTTTTGGCCAAAAATTAGTAAAAAATGATGATTTTTAACAATTTTTAAAAATTTTTTGGAAAAATCGCTAAAATTTGTTAAAAATGAGCAATTTTTGGTAAAAATCGCTGAAGGGTCTGCCCTTTTTTCCTTCTGGACGAGAAGGTCTACCCATTTTCCTTTCTCTGCGAGGGGGTCTACCCATTTTTTGTCGGTCTGGGGGGGTCCTGCACCCCCCACGTTATCCTATGGTTCTGGCAATCTCTATAAATCCGGTGTCACGGTGAAATTTTTCCCCCTAGAAATTTTTCCCCCCGGAAAAAGTTCACCGGTGAAAATTTTTCCCCGGAAAAATATCACCGGGGAAATCTTTCCCCACGGAAAAATATCCCCGGTGAAATTTTTCCGGGGGGAAAGATTTCACCGTTCAGTTGTAAATAATTTTTAACATCTATTTTCAACTTTCCAATTAATTTCTTTTTTCCGAATCGAATTTTTAATTGTTTCCTAACGTGATTAACAATATTTTTGTGAAGTTATTTCATAAGGAGAAGGCCCCAGCCCCTAACAAATAATAAAATTCTCAAAACTGAGATTAATATAGATTTGCCTTGAATTCTTCCGTTTTAGAGATGCAAAATAATTTTTTAAAAAGGTCACAGATGTAGAAATGTTCAATGTGAGAGATTTAATGGCTGCACTTGATCATTACTGTACCTATGTGTTTTTGTAATGCTCCCTTATTTGCGGATTCAATTCCAAAAATACAAACGGATTAAAAAACGGAGATATACACCGACTTGCACCGTTGATAGTTAACTCGAAGTTATTATTAACTGGCAGTTAACAGTCAGTTAACTTTTGGTTGCCAGTTAATCTTATTGCACAGTTTACAGTTAACACCAATTGACCGTTAAGTTTAGAGTTAACTTAACGATCAATCTTCCATTTTAACCCTCAGCTTGATGACGGTTAACTGAACGTCAGCGTAGCAATGACACGCTTTTTGAATTCTGGACCTACCGGGAGAACAACAGAAGGGTACTATTTTTCCAAGCGGTTTGCGAGGCGAGATCAGGATTGTAAATTTAAAAAAGTAAAAAAGCTGGAAATATTTTTACAGTTATTAACCAGTAAATTTCGGACTTTTTGTCAAATTTTTACAAGTTTTAACACCACTTTTTTACACTTTTTAACCAGATTTCTACATATTTTTAACACCTTTTGACGCTGCTTTTTTCGAATTTTTTCATATCTTACACTTTTTATTAACACTTTTCATCACCTTTTTACACCGCTAAAACAGGTGTAAAAAATTAATTACTTTTTACATCTAAATTAACAACCCTATGCTAGATTACTCCCGTCCATTTGCAATGGCTAAAAGAACTTCTGTCAGAGATATCGTTTTTCCAAACATTGATTTCGATTTTTTTGCTGCCTTTTGCCAACAGCTAATATTTTAGACTTTCAAAACGGCTACCGTATTCCCTCGAATGAAAACGCTAAACTTTAACGCTAAGTAATATCTTTAACTTTAATGTTAACGTCCATTTGTGATAGGGCAGAAAGATGAACAAATTTAAGCAATGCGAAATTTGATTCGCTAGAGCTGTTCTCACGTGACTGAAATAACCGTTAAGTTTAACGTCAGGTTAACCGTCAATTTAACTGTCAGTTAACTAACGGCAAGTTAACGCCTTTTGGTGCAGGTAAAATTTAACTACCAGTTACCTGGCAGTTTGTTAACTGAGAGTTAACTGCCAGTTCATGCTAACTGCCAGTTAGTTTAACGACGAACGGTGCAAACGGCCGATAGAGTAAAATTTAAGTTGAACTAATTGAAGTTAAACTAATTCTTGTGTCCCCAAATTTTTAAGGATTTATTCACAGATCCTATATCCTTTGGAAAATTCCCAGGAAGCAGTGAATGCATAGAGTATAGTATAACCGAGTTAAGATTGATCCTTTTAGCTTGTTTAACTCAATTTTAAAGTTCTGGTATCTTTTGGAACGCTATAACTTTCGCAATTTTGGGAGTTGGAAAGAGTTTTATAACATCGTTTTAAAAGCTTATAATCAGAACATTCAAATGAGTTCACGAAACTAGCTAAATTAGCAAAAGTTTTCTGACATAAAGGCTAAATATAGGCTAAAAGTTTTTGAATATTGATTTCTCAAAACTGTAAAATCGACCCAAATGTGTTTATGTGGCCGGCCACCATTTTTTAGGAAATCAGTTTTGTCAAAATTACTGCCAAATCTTATGGAGAATTTTGATACTCAATCGATTTAGTCATAATGATTTACTTTCTACTCAATTTATACAATCTAATTGCACATTTGATTAATGCCTACTAGCTGGAGTTCTTTGCTTTAAGTAGAGATTTGGCCGAAACACCCAGTTGGCAAGTTTTAAACATCAATTTCTCAAAAATAACCCCATGGATTCGCGTAAGCTTTCGCAGGATGAAAATCTCAGTTTTGAGAATTTTATTATTTGTTAGGGGCTGGGGCCTTCTCCTTATGAAATAACTTCACAAAAATATTGTTAATCACGTTAGGAAACAATTAAAAATTCGATTCGGAAAAAAGAAATTAATTGGAAAGTTGAAAATAGATGTTAAAAATTATTTACAACTGAACGGTGAAATCTTTCCCCCCGGAAAAATTTCACCGGGGATATTTTTCCGGGGGGAAAGATTTCCCCGGTGATATTTTTCCGGGGGGAAAAATTTCTAGGGGGAAAAATTTCACCGTGACACCGGCAATAAAGCATTGTTTCCACGAAATGTTTAAGAATTTCATCATTTCTTCAAAATGAGTTACGTTGTTGCCAGATTTGTAAGAGGTAGCCAGAAGCGAGCTATATAATTTTTTATATCGTCGAAAAGATTTAATTCTACGCAATATGATGATATAAAAACAGAGTTGGCTGCGGGCGTGGTTAACCGCGGGTACCCGCGGGCGCACGCGTGCGTGGACACGAATTGGTGACCGCAACGACCCCAAATTTTCTCTAATTTGCCTTCTAAGAGGTCTGTTTATAGGCATTTTTATATTAACTTTTTATTGGGTTGCCGCTTTTTACACAAAAAAGGCAACCCTTTCATCTGGGTATGTCCGTTTTTATTATTCTCGTGACCACACCTGTCCCCCCCCTCTAACTTTTGATTGGGTGGCCCGATTGGGCTGAAATTTTTAGGGGGTGTTGGGGGTGGGGTGAAGTGTTGACTGAAGCGCGGGCAGTCCGATATTTCCCGGATTCCGGGAATGGCGAATCCCGGAATTTTTTAGAATGGTAAGGGGGGACCAAGGGAAACGTAAAAATGTTTTGTCTCCCTCTTCATGCCGCGATATCTCTGAATCAGTAGATCTAACAACCGCATTGAGTCCACTCCCAGTTTTCGCCTGATTCTCGACTGCTTTCTTCGCCCTTTGTCGCCGCTTCTTTTCCTTTTCTTTCAGTCTTTTTGCTTCCAACGCCTTCTTTTCACTTTTCCGCTTCCCCATGATCAATACTAATTTCGAATACAGCAAATATTATAAAAATCAATAAGATTAATCAACTCTAAACAGCACAAAAATAAGATGAAACAAAATACATTAGCAACAGTTATTCATGCGGTTCCCCCTCATACGAAAAAATAGACTTTTCAAACTACGAATAGCCCTCCTCAACCCCCAACCTAATAAGCTATATACCCCTTTGACTATATTTTTGTTCAGTACAAGGATCATAGTCATTGTATAACTTAAACAATCAACCAAACATAATTTCACGTACTGAAATAATTTAAGGTGCAGCATCATGCATAACACATAATCTCTTGAATGTGTATGCACAACTAAGAGCTACAACACCTACACAATTTATTCATGCAGTTCCCATCATAACGCATTTTTCTAAATCCTACGGTCCCCCATGGGCGTATCCAGTGGAGGGTTTTGGGGGTTGAAACCCCCTCCTTTTGGGTTAACTTTTATGAATACCCCATTATAAGAAGTGCAAATTTTGTCAAAACCCTCTCCTTTTCAGTAAATTTCAGTTAAAACCCCCTCCTTTTCAAAATCCTGGATACGCCCCTGGGTCCCCCCAACCGCCAACCTAATAAGGATTCCCCCTCATATGAAAATCGCAAACGAATTTTCAAACTAATAACGCTCCTTTCTAGCCCCCCAACTTAAAACATGTCTTATATACCCCCACTAGAAAGGTAACCCTTCCACTACATTTCTGTTCAGTACAAGAATCATATTTCATCCTGTATCTCAAAGAATCAACTATACATAGTATCCTGTACTCAAATAATTTATGGTGCAACACTATACATAACACATATTATCTTAAATGTGTATGCATCACCAACAGTGCTACACCAAAACAGCTTACATATCATCTTGTCAAATTTCATTTCACCATTTTTGACACCTTTGAACCTCCGTAATTCAATTTACGTACACTTTGGCGGCTTGGCCCTATCACAACTTTTTATCTACCCAACGGGAGCTTTCGAATGATACCCATATTAGGTGATTTCCGCTACTTTCAATTTTGAGCCATTTTGGCCGATTTTGACCATTTTTGACACATTTGAACCTCCGTAACTCAACGATCGTGCATTTTGGCGGCTTGGCCCTATTACAACTTTTAATCCACTCACCAAGAGCTTTCGAATGATACCCATATTAGGTGATTCCCGCTACTTTCAATTTTGAGCCATTTTGGCCGATTTTGACCATTTTTGACACCTTTGAACCTCCGTAACTCAATTTTCGTGCATTTTGGCGGCTTGGCCCTATTACAACTTTTAATCCACTCACCAAGAGCTTTCGAATGATACCCATATTGGGCGGTTTCCGATATTTCAATTTTGAGCCATTTTGGCCTATTTTGACCATTTTTGACCCCTTTGAAGCTCCGTAACTCAATTTTCGTACATTTTGGCGGCTTGGCCCTATTACAACTTTTCATCTACTCAACGAGAGCTATCGAATGAGCCCCATATTGGGCGGTTTCCGATACTTTCAATTTTGACCATATGCAGCATCACCGTATCGAGTACTTTCGCATACCGCAACGGGGGGAGCCCCCCGCACTTCAGTCAACACTTCACCCCACCCCCTAACCCCCGTGAAAATTTCAGCCCAATCGGGCCACCCTATCAAAAGTTAGAGGGGGGGGACGCGTCTAGCGAAAGTTATGGCCGAAAAACTGAAAATCCGGGAATTCCCGAAAACCCGGATTTTGGACCAAAAAATTTTTTGTCTCCGATTTCTCTCAAAAGTTGGTCATAGGGTAATTCGACCACGCTGATTTCGAAACTGAAATCGAAATTTCCGGAAAATTTTCGGATTTCGAGATATTCGACCCGGAAAATTCCGGATTTTGAAAATTTCTCCGAAAGTGGTCGATATGAGGCTCAAATGAAAGAGCTCGTCGATTTTTACACAAAAAAGGCAACCCTTTCATCTGGGTATGTCCGTTTTTATTATTCTCGTGACCACACCTGTCCCCCCCCCCCCTCTAACTTTTGATTGGGTGGCCCGATTGGGCTGAAATTTTTAGGGGGTGTTGGGGGTGGGGTGAAGTGTTGACTGAAGCGCGGGCAGTCCGATATTTCCCGGATTCCGGGAATGGCGAATCCCGGAATTTTTAGAATGGTAAGGGGGGACCAAGGGAAACGTAAAAATGTTTTGTCTCCGATTTTGCTTAAAAGTTGGTCATAGGGTAATTCGACAGCGCTGATTTCGAAACTGAAATCCAAATTTCCGGAAAATTTACGGATTTCGAGATATCGGATCCGGAAAATTCCGGATTTTGAAAATTTCTCCGAAAGTGGTCGATATGGGGCTCAAATGAAAGAGCTCGTCGAGCTGAACAACTTTCCTTCTTGCGACATTTTCTGGAAATGAGCCTAGCGACAGTTACAGCCGAAAAACTGAAAATCCGGGAATTCACGAAAATCCGGATTTTGAAAAATTTTTCCGAAAGTGGTCGATATGGTACTCAAATGAAAGAGCTCGTCGAGCTGAACAACTTTCCTGCTTGCGGCATTTTCCGGAAATGCGTCTAGCGAAAGTTACAGCCGGAAAACTGAAAATCCGGGAATTCCCGAAAACCAGGATTTTGAAAAAGTTTTCCGAAAGTGGTCAATATGGTACTCAAATGAAAGAGCTCGTCGAGCTGAACAACTTTTCTGCTTGCGGCATTTTCGGGAAATGCGTGTAGCGAAAATTACGACCAAAATATTGTTGCATTCTTCTGAAAATCCGTCCCCCCAAAGGGAAAATGCCGCGGCAACCCATTCTCGCAACTCCGCTAGTTTAAATCTTGATATGCCTTTTCCTGACAAAAACTTTTTTCTTTAACTCTTCATTATCAAAACAGTTACAATGTTTTCTAAATAAAAGTAGTTTTATTTATACCTTTTTTTCAATATAGGCGTGCGATAAATTTTAAAAGGCTGCAGTTCAATCAACTAAAAAGTTAGAACTTATATACTGGTTGCAATACAGTCCAACCCGCAGAGATGAGGTTGGGTGTCTCAACTGTTTTAAACAACTAACACTGTGAGATTAGAGAAATAACGTTCATGATGGATTGCAGGAATGACCGAAAGGTTAAAGAAATCGTGTAATTCAGGCTTCAAAAGACATCTTGCTGAGAGCTGATATTTCACTGATTCGCTTTCAAGCTCGAACTGTCATAAAAACTGCAAATATGTATATACTGATTGATTTTCGTTCGGATTTTCAAATTTGGACGCTTTAATTTTTCAAAACATAAACGCCATATATATATACCTTAAAAAACTTGAAAAGTAGCCAAATGGCGGAAACCGCTAATTTTAACATAGCCATTTACAAAATTTGTGGCATTTTTAGTTCAATACTAGATAATTCACACGCTTAACAGCCCTTGCGCTTATTTGAGCTGTCGAAATTTGGAGATATTTGATTTTTCAAAAATTTTCAGTTCTCTTTTACCCTTTTTATTAAACCTGTACCTAACTAAAAATAGATTAATTTAATTCAGATTAGTCTTTATCTATTGAGCTTGTGCCAATGTTGTATGTATGTACAAGAATCAGAATTTAGCTTATTTCAGTGACAAAATTTTTTCAAAGTGAACCTTTAACACGGTGGCCACTGCGGTGAAACAAATTTCGTGCGGGCTGCGGGCGTGGCCGCGGGCGGTCGCGGTCACCAAGGGAGCGGGCGCGGGGCGGTAGCGGTCATTGAAAAATGTGTCCATTGCCAACTCTGTATAAAAATTAGCGCTGTACGACTTTCCTAGCTCAACTTGTCGAAAACACCCGTTTTTGAAAATGTCAGTGCATGTTTACACGCTGAGATGCCCCCCGAGATTTTGGCGTTCCTAATGTTTCGAGCATATATATTGCAAGCTTAACACGCTAGGAAGGGTCAAATGTCTCACTCTTCCTTTCAGACTCTTGCCTTTACTCATAACAAATATAAAATCTTAAACCACTGAAGTGCCAGAAAAATAGATTTGGATTTTTATTTTAAGAAATAAATTTACTTCGATTGATTAATTGATTTAGATTAAATTTATATTATTTTACCTGAAAACAATAACTCCTTTCCAAATTTGCTTTTGGAGTAACTTTACTAAAACTGATGATAGGAACAAATCAGATAGAATTTTTATTAAACTTTTAGGCTAGCCAACTTTTACTAGACATAATTACTTATTTAGTATACGCATATTAGTTGAAATAATTTCATTTAATCATGTTACGATCCCACTGTATCCGAAGAAAGTCTTAGTAACCACCCCTCTTTGCAACTTGGATGAAATTTGCTATTAGTAATTACTTCAGAATTTAGTTTAGAAACAAATAAAGTTGACAAAACTGAAACCTAATAAGCGTAAGACCTAATGACCTAAAGCTGATGTTTCACTCCCAAAGAAACTTGGTATATTAATACTTTTCTATTAATGAAGTAGTTTTTCCACGTTGGAATTGACAAGGAGGCATTAAATAAGAATCAGTAAAACCACATCAGTCGCTATTGACACCATCTAATGATAAGATAAGTCGTTGGAGAAAGTACACATGATATTTTAAAAACTAAACTAAAAACAATTATAAAATGTTTGAAAAATATCAAGACTATAATTCTCCTTCCTCATTAATTCGTTTTTCAGTTGTAGTATCTTTATAGTAAAATTTTATCCAAAATAAATTTTGGGTGGCTAAAAGTTGCTTGATCCAGGTTTACCCGGTTTTAACTGGATACCGGATGCCCTACTAAGCGTGCCCACGACAGGTAAATCTTTACATGAAATGCTGTTTCATCTTAATTCCAGCAGAGAATAGAGATAACAGAGTCGCGTCTTTCCAATTAGGTCCTGCCAGCTGCCACTACTTCATATTTTAAAAATTCGACCAACCGAGCTAAAAAGGGTATGTAGGCTTCATCCCGAGTTCAAAGACCGTTTGGCTAAGCCTTCAGCTTCTAAATATTCTCAGCTACCTACAATAGACCGACTTATCTTTCAAATGTACGCAGGAATGTTGGAAGCAGCAGCAAAACTATACAGAGAAAGAATTTTAACGTATAGAAGTTTAAAAATAAGTCGATCTAAACAAAAACAAAATAAAGGAACCAGGCAGCATTTTAATGTAATACTCAGGCATGATGTATGACAAATAAATCGGACAGGTCCTCTTTACAAAACAATATTTTACAGCCCACTTAATGAATTAGTTAAAAAAATCGGGAAACAGACTCTCAACTACAAAAGCAACTAGTAAGAATGAAGTGATGCGAGTGAAAATTGAACAGTGAAAATCAATAGAAAGTTAGCTAGTTTTGGGATCGCTGCCTGACAAAAAATTGCTGACCACAAACACCACAAACCATAGCTTATGCACAAAAGGGACAACAAACAGAGTTAACATACAAAAACAAAATCATAACAAGTCAATATGATAGTCAATCAATCAATCAATAGTCATCATCAGCGCCTTCAGCAGGATCGTAGGTATTGGGATCATCGTTTTCGGCAGGAGTGGTTTCGGACTGACCATTGTTCATGTTCAGTCCAGGCGGAGGTTTCTGATCTTCATATTCATCATCTTGCGGCTCCTCTTTCACTCTGACCTCGTTGTCACGACCTCTGTCCTCACCTCGACCACGATCCTACAATACCTAGACAATTTTAGACAACATACGTAGGTGAAAACACAACTCTAATGGTGAATACATGCATACGTATACGTATATTAGGGAGGAATGCTATCGCGAATGGAGAAGTTGTCCTACCCCTCGCCCATACATTAGTTTACGCTCATCACCACTATGCAAGTTATGTATGTAAGCATAGCGTAGCACGTTCGTCGTGGTCTTGGTACAAGACCAAGATGTCTGTTTGTCTGTTATGATATCATTGGAATTTAATTCTCTCCACTGAAACCTGCCGACTTTTACCGAGGGCAGTGGCGAGGGCCTATCTTCTGGAACCTTCCGAACCCAGAAACACTATAATCAGAAAGCTGCAAAATTTTAACCTTACCTTACAATTTTTTAACATTTTTAGGCTTCGTTGAAAATTGTAAACAACTGCCACCAGGAGCGCAGCCAGGGGGCATGCGGGGCATGCGGCCGCATGCCCCGTCAGGATTCGGAAGAAAGAAAATTTACATAACTCTGGCCTCCTACTGGGCAATTTTGACAAAATAGGAAAAAATAGGAATTTTTTCTTGCAAAAAATAGGAAAAAATAGGAATTTTCGAAGATAAAAATAGGAAAATATAGGAAGTTAAATGAAACCTATTGGACAAATTAATATTAAATTGACAGTATTAATTTAGTTTTCAGTACCTTCAAGCTTAGTTACAACAAAGCAGAACAACGGCACAGCAATGCTCACAAAAATCTCCCCGGAAATTCACAAAAAACCTAACTAAACGGCTAACAAGCAGCAGCCGAAGTTTTTTTAATGGCCACAAGGCTGGGCTTATTCTACTGGGGGCAGGGTTTTTTTTCGTTTCACGATTTGCGTCAGTGCCGCGTCAGGAAATATTTTATTGCGTCAGGAATTGGTGTCAGTGCGTCAAAAATTAAAATTATATTAAACAATTTATAAACATTTTAAACAATATTTTTTAATTTTTAAGCAGTATATATATATGTATTTAACTTATAAATACACATGATTAAGCACATCTTTCGCAGTGTTTCTCAAATTTTGCGTTGTTAAAACCACTGGCGGATCCAGGATTTGGTGACGAGGGGCGGTATAAGCCTCCCAGCGGGGGGTCTGGGGGGCGGAGCCCCCCAGAAGTTGAAGAATTTTTTGTTTTTGCAATAAAATCGGTCTTCGGATCTTTAATTCTTTCATATTGAAGAACTGAGACAATTTTTTAAAATTCTAGACATTTTTAGGCAAAAATGGTAACTATCTCCGAAAAATCAGAAGCATTTCAAGCTTTTTCTTCATAAATGCAATAAATATGCGGTTAAAAAATAGAAAATTCGCGCCGAAGGCGCGAAATTTTTTGGTTTTTGCCCTTTTTCCTCTTTCTCTCCTTAATTTTTCCTACCTTCGAATCGAGACGGGGGGGGCGCCCCCCCCCTGGTTAAAACCGAATTCTACGTGCGCAATAATAACATTTAGAGAATAAACGTAGACGGGGGTCTGGGGGCGGAGCCCCGCAGTAGTTGAAAAATTTTTGCAATTAAGACCATTAATTTAGAGCATTTTCGCGATCAATTGATGAGGTATTAAGTATGGCCAGTTATTGCAATATCGAATATAATATATTTGCTTATTTTAAGTGCTACATCTGCAATACTTGCAAGCTGATGCCGCTCCACATGCGCCTTTATTCTATGAATTTATAAAATTAGTATGTCAGTTATCGAAGCAATCAGCAATAAGTAAGAAGGCATATGTATATATAGGCGGGGGTCTGGGGGCGCAGCCCCCAGCAGAAAATTTTTAGAAATATCACGTTTGAAACACAATTTTTCAAGCAATTTTTGCACAATTTTTCCTCTAGTTGAAAACCTAGCTGCGTCAGGCTTGCGTCAGGGCAATTTTCATTTGCGTCACAGGAAAAAAATTTGCGTCATGACGCAGCCCCTGACGCAAAAAAAACCATGACTGGGGGGGCCCATAAACACCCTTCCCCCCCAAAATCGTCCCCCCCCCCCAAAAAATCGCCCTCCCCCAAAAAGTGGGTGCCCCTTTTGGTACCAACTTTTGCCCTGAAAAAATCGCTCAGAAGGCCAAATTTTCAAAAATTCTCCGGCTTCGCCGGAGATTTTTAGTCGATTTTTGCCTATTTAAGCACTAAATCCGCTTCTTTTTGGCGATTGCTATAAAAATAGTGCAATTTAAATTTTTTGAAAAATTGTGTTTTTTCAAACATGATATTTCTAAAATTTTCACTGGGGGCTGCGCCCAAGACCCCCACCTATATATACATATGCCTTCTTACTTGTGCTGATTGCTTCGATAACTGACATACTAATTTTATAAATTCGCAGAATAAAGGCGCATATTAGGTGGCATCAGCTTGCAAGTATTGCAGATGTAGCACTTAAAATAAGCAAATATATTATATTCGATGTTACCGCAATAACTGGCCATACTTAATACCTCATCAATTGATCGCGAAAATGCTCTAAATTAATGAGTCTTAATTGCAAAAATTTTCAACTACCGGGGCTCCGCCCAGACCCCAAAATCTACGTTTATTCTCTAAATGTTATTATTGCACGTAGAATTCGGTTTTAACCAGGGGGGGGCGCCCCCCGCGTCTCGATTCGAAGAGGTAGGAAAATTAAGGAGAGAAAGAGGAAAAAGGGCAAAAACCAAAATTTCGGCACTTCGGCGCGAATTTTTCTATTTTTTAACCGCATATTTATTTGACTATGAAGAAAAAAGCACCGAAATGCTTCTGATTTTTCGGAGATAGTTACCATTTTTTGCCACAAAATGTCTAGAATTTTAAAGGTGTCTCAGTGTATGAAAGAATTAAAGATCCGAGGCGATTTTATTGCAAAAACAAAAAATTCTTCAGCTGAAACTCCGCCCCCGAACCCCGCTGGGGCTTTATACCGCCCCTCGTCGCAAATGAATCCGCCAGTAACAACGCAAAATTTGAGAAACACTGCGAAAGATGTGGCTTAATCATGTGTATTTATAAGTTAAATACCTGCCTCTCTATACTGTAGAGGTAAAAAATATTGTTTAAAATGTTGCGAAACCCGATTTGTGCAATGTTTAATTTTTTTGACACTACAACACCGAGCACCAATAAAATATTTCCCTGACGGCACTGACGCAAATCGTGAAACAGCCCACCTTTATTAGAAACCCAACCTTGTGGCCATTAAAAACTTCGGCTGCTGCGTTTAGTTAGGTTTTTGTGGGAAATTTTGCTGTGCCGTTGTTCCTGCTTGTTGTAATAAGCTTGAAAGGTACTGAAAACTAAACAATACTGTCAATTTAATGATAATTTTGTCAACTGTAGGTTTCATTTGAAGCTTCTATATTTTTCTATTTTCTCTTCGAGAAATTTCTATTTTCACAATTTTTGCGAAAAAAATTCTATTTTCTATTTTGTCAAAAATTGCCGTGAAGGCAAATTCCTCAATTTTCTTTCTTCAATTCCACAACGGGCATGCGGCCATATGCCCACTGGCAAATCTCCTGGTATTTGATTGTTTTGGTACTGTAGAAACCTAAAAATGTTGAAATTGTAGGCTCAAATTAAAATTTTGCGTATTTCACGTTCGAATTCCAGAAGATAGGCTTCCGCCGCGCCTCGACGAAGTCGGCGGGTTTCGGTGGAGAAGGTGGGATTCCAATGATATCATAACAGACAAACGAACATCTTGGTCTTGTACCAAGACACGACGAAACGTGCTACATATAACTGCGCGGAAATGACGATGGCGTAAAACTGAAATGTATGGGCGGGGGGTAGGACAACTTCCATTCTTGACGCATTCTCCCGTATACGTATACATGCTCGTATTCACCATTAGGTTCACCTACGTATGTTGTCTAAAATTGTCACAGGTGGTGTAGGTCGAGGACGGAGGTCGTGACAACGAATCAAATTGAAAGAGGAGCCACCAAAGATATGAATCAGAAACCGCCTGAAGACATGAACTCGGTCAAACCCACTCTACCGAAAACGATGATCCCAATACCTACGATCCTGCTGAAAATCTGATATTGATTGATTGACTATCATGTTTGTATGTTAACTTCTGTTTGTTGTGCACTTTTGTGCATAAATATGGTTTGTGGTGTTTGTGGTCAGCAATTTTTTGTCGGAAAACTAACTCTGTTGATTTTCATATTTTCATTCTTGCTGAATTTGAAATCGATTTCCCGATTTTTAACTAAATTGGGCTGTAAAATATTGTTTTATGAGACCTGTCCGGTTTATTTGTCATACATCATGCCTGAGTATTACATTAAAATGCTGCTATAATTTCTTGTTTTTGTTTAGATCGACTTGTTTTAAACTTCTATACGTTAAAATTGCCTGCTGCTGCTTCAACATTCCTGCGTACATTTGAATGAAGTCGGTCTCTGTTGTGGCTGAGAATATTTAGAAGCTGAAGCTTAGCCAAACGATGCGAACTCGGGATGAAGCCGCACGCACGGCTCGGTTGGTCGAATTTTTAAAATAATAGTAGTGACGCCAGGACTGAACTGGAAAGACGCGACTCTGATATCTCACTCTGCTGGAATTAAGATGAAACAGCATTTCATGTAAAGATTTCGTGGGGCCTTTTGCTGTAGAGGCATCCGGTGTCCAGTTGATTGCTTCAGGT
This sequence comes from Trissonchulus latispiculum, assembly GCA_030248195.1. Lineage (NCBI taxonomy): Eukaryota > Metazoa > Nematoda > Enoplea > Enoplida > Ironidae > Trissonchulus > Trissonchulus latispiculum. The sequence continues at coordinate 26,156 of JASAND010009197.1, read as the reverse complement.
CAAACCTGAATCAGCAGCTTTTAGCCACCCAAAATTTATTTTGGATAATTTTACTATAAAGATACTACAACTGAAAAACGAATTAATGAGAAGGAAAATTATAGTCTTGATATTTTCAGAACATTTTATAATTTTTAGTTCGTTTTTAAAATAAACTAAAAACAATTATAAAATGTTTGAAAAATATCAAGACTATAATTCTCCTTCCTCATTAATTCGTTTTTTCAGTTGTAGTATCTTTATAGTAAAATTTTATCCAAAACCGGTTTTGGATTGTTTCAAATTGACTGATCGCGAGATTTATTAGATTTAACTGGATACCGGATGCCCTACTAAGCGTGCCCACGACAGGTAAATCTTTACATGAAATGCTGTTTCATCTTAATTCCAGCAGAGAATAGAGATAACAGAGTCGCGTCTTTCCAATTAGGTCCTGCCAGCTGCCACTACTTCATATTTTAAAAATTCGACCAACCGAGCTAAAAAGGGTATGTAGGCTTCATCCCGAGTTCAAAGACCGTTTGGCTAAGCCTTCAGCTTCTAAATATTCTCAGCTACCTACAATAGACCGACTTATCTTTCAAATGTACGCAGGAATGTTGGAAGCAGCAGCAAAACTATACAGAGAAAGAATTTTAACGTATAGAAGTTTAAAAAATAAGTCGATCTAAACAAAAACAAAATAAAGGAACCAGGCAGCATTTTAATGTAATACTCAGGCATGATGTATGACAAATAAATCGGACAGGTCCTCTTTACAAAACAATATTTTACAGCCCACTTAATGAATTAGTTAAAAAAATCAGGGAAACAGACTCTCAACTACAAAAGCAACTAGTAAGAATGAAGTGATGCGAGTGAAAATTGAACAGTGAAAATCAATAGAAAGTTAGCTAGTTTTGGGATCGCTGCCTGACAAAAAATTGCTGACCACAAACACCACAAACCATAGCTTATGCACAAAAGGGACAACAAACAGAGTTAACATACAAAAACAAAATCATAACAAGTCAATATGATGATAGTCAATCAATCAATCAATAGTCATCATCAGCGCCTTCAGCAGGATCGTAGGTATTGGGATCATCGTTTTCGGCAGGAGTGGTTTTCGGACTGACCATTGTTCATGTTCAGTCCAGGCGGAGGTTTCTGATCTTCATATTCATCATCTTGCGGCTCCTCTTTCACTCTGACCTCGTTGTCCTGACCTCTGTCCTCACCTCGACCACGATCCTACAATACCTAGACAATTTTAGACAACATACGTAGGTGAAAACACAACTCTAATGGTGAATACATGCATACGTATACGTATATTAGGGAGGAATGCTATCGCGAATGGAGAAGTTGTCCTAGCCCTCGCCCTTGCAGTAGTTTACGCTCATCACCACTATGCAAGGCCTGTATGTAAGCATAGCGTAGCACGTTCGTCGTGGTCTTGGTACAAGACCAAGATGTCTGTTTGTCTGTTATGATATCATTGGAATTTAATTCTCTCCACTGAAACCTGCCGACTTTTACCGAGGGCAGTGGCGAGGGCCTATCTTCTGGAACCTTCCGAACCCAGAAACACTATAATCAGAAAGCTGCAAAATTTTACCCTCACCTCACACTTTTTTACCATTTTTAGCCTTCGTTGAAAACTGTAAACAACTGCCACCAGGAGCGCAGCCAGGGGGCATGCGGGGCATGCGGCCGCATGCCCCGTCAGGATTCGGAAGAAAAGAAAATTTACATAACTCTGGCCTCCTACTGGGCAATTTTGACAAAATAGGAAAAAGCCGGGAATTTTTTCTTGCAAAAAATAGGAAAAAATAGGAATTTTCGAAGATAAAAATAGGAAAATATAGGAAGTTAAATGAAACCTATTGGACAAATTAATATTTAATTTACAGTATAATTTAGTTTTCAGTACCTTCAAGCTTAGTTACAACAAAGCAGAACAACGGCATAGCAATGCTCACAAAAATCTCCCCGGAAATTCACAAAAACCTAAGTAAACGGCTAACAAGCAGCAGCCAAAGTTTTTTAATGGCCACAAGGCTGGGCTTATTCTACTGGGGGCAGGGTTTTTTTTCGTTTCACGATTTGCGTCAGTGCCGCGTCAGGGAAATATTTTATTGCGTCAGGAATTGGTGTCAGTGCGTCAAAAATTAAAATTATATTAAACAATTTATAAACATTTTAAACAATATTTTTTAATTTTTAAGCAGTATATATATATGTATTTAACATAAATACACATGATTAAGCACATCTTTCGCAGTGTTTCTCAAATTTTGCGTTGTTAAAACCACTGGCGGATCGAGGATTTGGTGACGAGGGGCGGTATAAGCCTCCCAGCGGGAGGTCTGGGGGGCGGAGCCCCCCGTAAAAGTTGAGAATTTTTTTGTTTTTTACTGCAATAAAATCGGTCTTCGGATCTTTAATTCTTTCATATTGAAGAACTGAGACAATTTTTTAAAATTCTAGACATTTTTAGGCAAAAATGGTAACTATCTCCGAAAAATCAGAAGCATTTCAAGCTTTTTCTTCATAAATGCAATAAATATGCGGTTAAAAAATAGAAAATTCGCGCCGAAGGCGCGAAATTTTGGTTTTTGCCCTTTTTCCTCTATCCCCCCCCCCCCCCCCTCCCCCCCCCCCCCCTTCCCCCCCCCCCCCTGCACTATTTTTATAGCAATCGCCAAAAAAGAAGCGGATTTAGTGCTTAAATAGGCAAAAATCGACTAAAAATCTCCGGCGAAGCCGGGAAATTAAATTTTTGAAAATTTGGCCTTCTGAGCGATTTTTTCAGGGCAAAAGTTGGTACCAAAAGGGGCACCCACTTTTTGGGGGAGGGCGATTTTTTGGGGGGGGGGGGGACGATTTTGGGGGGGAAGGGTGTTTATGGGCCCCCCCAGTCATGGTTTTTTTTGCGTCAGGGGCTGCGTCATGACGCAAATTTTTTTCCTGTGACGCAAATGAAAATTGCCCTGACGCAAGCCTGACGCAGCTAGGTTTTCAACTAGAGGAAAAATTGTGCAAAAATTGCTTGAAAAATTGTGTTTCAAACGTGATATTTCTAAAAATTTTCTGCTGGGGGCTGCGCCCCCAGACCCCCGCCTATATATACATATGCCTTCTTACTTATTGCTGATTGCTTCGATAACTGACATACTAATTTTATAAATTCATAGAATAAAGGCGCATGTGGAGCGGCATCAGCTTGCAAGTATTGCAGATGTAGCACTTAAAATAAGCAAATATATTATATTCGATATTGCAATAACTGGCCATACTTAATACCTCATCAATTGATCGCGAAAATGCTCTAAATTAATGGTCTTAATTGCAAAAAATTTTTCAACTACTGCGGGGCTCCGCCCCCAGACCCCCGTCTACGTTTATTCTCTAAATGTTATTATTGCGCACGTAGAATTCGGTTTTAACCAGGGGGGGGGCGCCCCCGTCGCGATTCGCAGGCAGGAAAAATTCAGGAGAGAAAGAGGAAAAAGGGCAAAAAACCAAAAAATTTCGCGCCTTCGGCGCGAATTTTCTATTTTTTAACCGCATATTTATTGCATTTATGAAGAAAAAGCTTGAAATGCTACTGATTGTTCGGAGATAGTTACCATTTTTGCCTAAAAATGTCTAGAAATTTAAAAAATTGTCTCAGTTCTTCAATATGAAATAATTAAAGATCCGAAGACCGATTATATTGCAAAAACAAAAAATTCTTCAACTTCGGGGGCTCCGCCCCCCAGACCCCCCGCTGGGAGGCTTATACCGCCCCTCGTCACCAAATCCTGGATCCGCCAGTGGTTTTAACAACGCAAAATTTGAGAAACACTGCGAAAGATGTGCTTAATCATGTGTATTTATAAGTTAAATACATATATATATACTGCTTAAAAATTAAAAAATATTGTTTAAAATGTTTATAAATTGTTTAATATAATTTTAATTTTTGACGCACTGACACCAATTCCTGACGCAATAAAATATTTCCTGACGCGGCACTGACGCAAATCGTGAAACGAAAAAAAACCCTGCCCCCAGTAGAATAAGCCCAGCCTTGTGGCCATTAAAAAACTTCGGCTGCTGCTTGTTAGCCGTTTAGTTAGGTTTTTTGTGAATTTCCGAAGATTTTTGTGAGCATTGCTGTGCCGTAGTGCAGACTTTGTTGTAACTAAGCTTGAAGGTACTGAAAACTAAATTAATACTGTCAATTTAATATTAATTTATCAATCGGTTTCATTTTAAGCTTCCTATACTTTTCCTATTTTAAAATCTTCGAAAATTCCTATTTTTTTCCTATTTTTTGCAGAAAAAAATTCTATTTTTCTATTTTGTCAAAATTGCCCAGTAGGAGGCCAGAGGGTTGTGGGAAAATTTTCTTTCTTCCGAATCCTGACGAAGCATGCGACCGCATGCCACGCATGCCTCACAACTGCGCTCCTGGTGGCAGTTGTTTCAATTTTCAACGAAGCCTAAAAATGTTAAAAAATCCAAAGGTAAGGTTAAAATTTTGCAGCTTTCTGACTTAGTGTTTCTGGGTTCGGAAGGTTCCAGAGATAGGCCCTCGCCACCGCTTCTCAGTAAAAGTCGTGAGGTTTCAGTGGAGAGAATTAAATTCCAATGATATCATAACAGACAAACAGACATCTTGGTCTTGTACCAAGACCACGACGAACAGTGATACACTATGCTTACATACATAACTTGCATAGTGGTGATGAGCGTAAACTACTGTATGGGCGAGGGGTAGGACAACTTCTCCATTCGTGATGACATTCCTCCCTAATATACGTATACGTATGCATGTATTCACCATTAGAGTTGTGTTGTCACTTACGTATGTTGTCTAAAATTGTCTAGATATTGTAGGATCGTGGTCGAGGTGAGGACAGAAGTCGTGACGGCGAAATCAAGTGAAAGAGGAGTAAAAAGAAGATGAATATGAAGATCAGAAATATCCGCCGAGACCCAGACATGAACAATGGTCAGTCAGAGAGCCACTCCTGCTGAAAGCGAAAATCCCAATACCTACGATCCTGCTGAGAACGAAGGTGATGACTATTGATTGATTGATTTTTTATCATATTTGACTTGTTATGATTTTGTTTTTGTATGTTGAAGCTTCTGTTTGTTGTCCCTTTTGTGCATAAAGTATGGTTTGAAATTGTGTTTGTGGTCAGCAATTTTTCCACGGGCAACAATCCAAAACTAGCTAACTTTCTATTGATTTTCACTGTTCAATTTTCGCTCGCGTCCCTTTATTTTTTTTAGTTGCTGTAGAGAAATGAGTCTGTTTCCCTTTTTTTTTTGGCTAATTCTGAAATTGGGCTGTAAAATATTGTTTTGTAAAGAGAACCTGTCCGATTTATTTGTCATACATAATGCCCCGGGGGCACACCCAAATTATAAATTGTTCCTTTATTTTGTTTTTGTTTAGATCGACTTATTTTTAAACTCGCTGCGTGAGAATTCTTTCTCTGTAGTTTTGCTGCTACTCCCAACATTCCTGCGTACATTTGAAAGATAAGTCGTGTGTTGAGGTAACTGAAAATTATTTAGAAGCTGAAACTTATAAGTATGCTGATGGCAACTTCGAGGATGCTTCCTACATACCCTTTTTAGCTTCGGTTGGTCGAATTTTTTAAAAAATGTAATGGTGGCAGCTGGCGGGACATAATTGGAGACACACGACTCTGAAATCTCTATTCTCTGCTGGAGTAAAGATGAGACAGCATTTCATGTAGAGCCTTAATTCGTCGTGGAGCACAGTTAGGCATCCGGTATCCAGTTAAAACCGGGCAAACCTGGATCAAGCAACTTTTAGCCACCCAAAAAATTTATTTTGGTTAAAATTTTACTATAAAGATACTACAACTGAAAAACGAAGTAATGAGGAAGGAAAATTATAGTCTTGATATTTTTCAAACATTTTATAATTGTTTTTAGTTTAGTTTTTAAAATATCATGTGTACTTTTCTCCAACGACTTATCTTCATTAGATGGTGTCATTAGCGACTGATGTGGTTTTACTGATTCTTATTTAATGCCTCCTTGTCAATTCCAAACGTGGAAAAACTTACTTCATGTTAATAGAAAAGTATTAATATACCCACCACAAGTTTCTTTCGGAGTGAAACATCAGCTTCGTCATTAGGTGTCTTACGCTTATTAGTTTCAGTTTTGTCAACTTTATTTGTTTTCTAAACTAAATTCTGAAGTAATTACTAATAGCAAGTTTCATCCAAGTTGCAAAGAGGGGAATTGGTTACTAAGACTTTCGGATACAGTGGGATCGTAACATGATTAAATGAAATTATTTCAACTAATATGGTATACTAAATAAGTAATTATGTCTAGTAAAAGTTGGCTAGCTCCTAAAAAAGTTTAATAAAAATTCTATCCTGATTTGTTCCTATCATCAGTTTTTGTAAAGTTTCTCCAAAAGCAAATTTTAAAGGGAGTTATTATTTCAGGTAAAATAAATAAATTTAATCTAAATCAATTAATCAATCGAAGTAAATTTATTTCTTAAAAATAAAAATCCAAATCTAGCTTTTCTGGCACTTCCTCCCTGTCTGTTTAAGATTTTATATTTGTTATGAAGTAAAGGCAGAAAGCTGAAGAGAGTGAGACATTTGACCCCTTCCTCTTAGCGTGTTAAGCTTTATTTTTGCAATAGAAGTGCTCGAAACATTAGGAACGCCAAAATTTAGTATTCAGCGGTAAACATGCAAATGACATTTTCAAAAATTCCAGAAATTTTCTGACAAGTTGAGCTAGGAAAGTCGTACAGCATGATGTCTTATATACACAGAGTTGACAATGGACACATTTTTCAATGACCGCTACCGCCACGCGCCCGCCCTCCTGGTGACCGCGGACCGCGGCCGCGGCCACGCCCGGCCAGCACGAAACTTGTTTCACCGCAGTGGCCACCGTGTTAAAGGTTCACTTTCTGAAAAAATTTTGTCACTGAAATAAGCTAAATTCTGATTCTTGTACATACATACAACATTGGCACAAGCTCATTAGATAAAGACTAATCTGAATTAAATTAATCTATTTTTAGTTAGGTACAGGTTTAATAAAAAGGGTAAAGGAGTACTTCGGAAATTTTTGAAAAAAATCAAATATCTCCCCAAATTTCGACAGCTCAAACTAAGCGCAAGAGTTGTTAAGCGTGTGAATTATCTAGTATTGAACTAAAAATGCCACAAATTTTGTAAATGGCATGTTAAAATTAGCGGTTTCCGCCATTTGGCTACTTTCCAAGTTTTTAAGGTATATATATGGCGTTTATGTTTTGAAAAATTAAAGCGTCCAAATTTGAGAGAATCCGAACGAAAATCAATCAGTCGAGAGCATATTTGCAGTTTTTATGACAGTTCGAAGCTTGAAAGCGAATCAGTGAAATATCAGCTCTCGAAGCAAGATGTGCTCGCAGCCTGAACTACACGGTTTCTTCTTTGAATCTTCGGTCATTCCTGCAATCCATCATGAACGTTGATAACTCTCACAGTGTTGTTGTTTAAAACAGCTTCGAGACACCCAACCTCATCTCTGCAGGTTGGACTGTAGTTGCAACCAGTATATAAGTTCTAACTTTTAGTTGATTGAACTGCAGTACTTTTAAAATTTATCACCTATATTGAGAAAAAAAGGTATAAATAAAACTACTTTTATTTAGAAAACATTGTAACTGTTTTGATAATGAAGAGTTAAAGAAAAAAGTTTTTGTCGGGGAAAGGCATATCAAGATTTAAACTAGCGGAGTTGCGAGAATGGGTTGTCGCGACATTTTCCCTTTGGGGGGACGGATTTTCAGAAGAATGCAACAATATTTTGGTCGTAATTTTCGCTACACGCATTTCTCGAAAATGCCGCAAGCAGAAAAGTTGTTCAGCTCGACGAGCTCTTTCATTTGAGGAAATACCATATTGACCACTTTTCGGAAAACTTTTTCAAATCCTGGTTTTCCGGGAATTCCCGGATTTTCAGTTTTCCGGCTGTAACTTTCGCTAGACGCATTTCGGAAAATGCCGCAAGCAGGAAAGTTGTTCAGCTCGACGAGCTCTTTCATTTGAGTACCATATCGACCACTTTCGGAAAAATTTTCAAAAATCCGGATTTTCGTGAATTCCCGGATTTTCAGTTTTTCGGCTGTAACTGTCTCAGGGCTCATTTCCAGAAAATGTCGCAAGAAGGAAAGTTGTTCAGCTCGACGAGCTCTTTCATTTGAGCCCCATATCGACCACTTTCGGAGAAATTTTTCAAAATCCGGAATTTTCCGGATCCGATATCTCGAAATCCGTAAATTTTCCGGAAATTTGGATTTCAGTTTCGAAATCAGCGCTGTCGAATTACCCTATGACCAACTTTTAAGCAAAATCGGAGACAAAACATTTTTACGTTTCCCTTGGTCCCCCCTTACCATTCTAAAAAATTCCGGGATTCGCCATTCCCGGAATCCGGGAAATATCGGACTGCCCGCGCTTCAGTCAACACTTCACCCCACCCCCAACACCCCCTAAAAATTTCAGCCCAATCGGGCCACCCAATCAAAAGTTAGAGGGGGGGGACAGGTGTGGTCACGAGAATAATAAAAACGGACATACCCAGATGAAAGGGTTGCCTTTTTTGTGTAAAAATCGACGAGCTCTTTCATTTGAGCCTCATATCGACCACTTTCGGAGAAATTTTCAAAATCCGGAATTTTCCGGGTCGAATATCTCGAAATCCGAAAATTTTCCGGAAATTTCGATTTCAGTTTCGAAATCAGCGTGGTCGAATTACCCTATGACCAACTTTTGAGAGAAATCGGAGACAAAAAATTTTTTGGTCCAAAATCCGGGTTTTCGGGAATTCCCGGATTTTCAGTTTTTCGGCCATAACTTTCGCTAGACGCGTCCCCCCCCTCTAACTTTTGATAGGGTGGCCCGATTGGGCTGAAATTTTCACGGGGGTTAGGGGGTGGGGTGAAGTGTTGACTGAAGTGCGGGGGGCTCCCCCCGTTGCGGTATGCGAAAGTACTCGATACGGTGATGCTGCATATGGTCAAAATTGAAAGTATCGGAAACCGCCCAATATGGGGCTCATTCGATAGCTCTCGTTGAGTAGATGAAAAGTTGTAATAGGGCCAAGCCGCCAAAATGTACGAAAATTGAGTTACGGAGCTTCAAAGGGGTCAAAAATGGTCAAAATAGGCCAAAATGGCTCAAAATTGAAATATCGGAAACCGCCCAATATGGGTATCATTCGAAAGCTCTTGGTGAGTGGATTAAAAGTTGTAATAGGGCCAAGCCGCCAAAATGCACGAAAATTGAGTTACGGAGGTTCAAAGGTGTCAAAAATGGTCAAAATCGGCCAAAATGGCTCAAAATTAAGTAGCGGTAATCTCCTAATATGGGTATCATTCGAAAGCTCTTGGTGAGTGGATTAAAAGTTGTAATAGGGCCAAGCCGCCAAAATGCACGATCGTTGAGTTACGGAGGTTCAAATGTGTCAAAAATGGTCAAAATCGGCCAAAATGGCTCAAAATTGAAAGTAGCGGAAATCACCTAATATGGGTATCATTCGAAAGCTCCCGTTGGGTAGATAAAGTTGTGATAGGGCCAAGCCCGCCAGTGTACGTAAATTGAATTACGGAGGTTCAAAGGTGTCAAAAATGGTGAAATGAAATTTGACAAGATGATATGTAAGCTGTTTTGGTGTAGCACTATTTGGTGATGCATACACATTTAAGGTGTCTGTGTTATGTATAGTGTTGCACCATAAATTGTTGAGTACAGGATACTATGTATAGTTGATTCTTTGAGATACAGGATGAAATATGATTCTTGTACTGAACAGAAATGTAGTGGAAGGGTTACCTTTCTAGTGGGGGTATATAAGATACTGTTTTAAGTTGGGGGGCTAGAAAGGAGCGTTATTAGTTTGAAAATTCGTTTGCGATTTTCATATGGAGGGGGAATCCTTATTAGGTTGGCGGTTGGGGGGACCCAGGGGCGTATCCAGGATTTTGAAAAGGAGGGGTTTTTAACTGAAATTTACTGAAAAGGAGAGGGTTTTGACAAAATTTGCACTTCTTATAATGGGGTATTCATAAAAGTTAACCCAAAAGGAGGGGTTTCAACCCCCAAAACCTCCACTGGATACGCCCATGGGGGACTTAGGATTTAGAAAATGCGTTATGATGGGAACTGCATGAATAAATTGTGTAGGTGTTGTAGCTCTTAGTTGTGCATACACATTCAAGAGATTATGTGTTATGCATGATGCTGCACTTTAAATTATTTCACGCCTACGTGAAATTATGTCTCGTTGATTGTTTAAGTTATACAATGACTATGATCCTTGTACTGAACAAAAATATAGTCAAAGGGGTATATAGCTTATTAGGTTGGGGTTGAGGAGGGCTATTCGTAGTTTGGAAGTCTATTTTTTCGTATGAGGGGGAACCACAAGAATAACTGTTGCTAATGTATTTTGTTTCATCTTTATTTTTGTGCTGTTTAGAGTTGATTAATCTTATTGATTTTTATAATATTTGCTGTATTCGAAATTAGTATTGATCATGGGGAAGCTGGAAAAGTGAAAGAAGGCGTTGGAAGCAAAAAGACTGGAAAGAAAAGGAAAAGAAGCGGCGACAAAGGGCGAAGAAAGCAGTCGAGAATCAGGCGAAAACTTCAGGAGTGGACTCAATGCGGTTGTTAGATCTACTGATTCAGAGATATCGCGGCATGAAGAGGGAGACAAAACGGATTTTTACGTTTCCCTTGGTCCCCCCTTTTACCATTCTAAAAAATTCCGGGATTCGCCATTCCTGGAATCCGGGAAATATCGGACTGCCCGCGCTTCAGTCAACACTTCACCCCACCCCCCCAACACCCCCTAAAAATTTCAGCCCAATCGGGCCGCCCAATCCAAAAGTTAGAGGGGGGATGGGTGGTGGTCACGAGAATAATAAAAACGGACATACCCAGATGAAAGTGTTGCCTTTTTTTGTGTAAAAAGCGGCAACCCAATAAAAAGGATTAATATAAAAATGCCTATAAACAGACCTCTTAGGAAGGCAAATTGAGAAAATTTGGGGTCGTTGCGGTCACCAATTCGTGTCCACGCACGCGTGCGCCCGGCGGGTACCCGGGCGGTTAACCACGCCCGCAGCCAACTCTGTTTTTATATCATCATATTGCGTAGAATTAAATCTTTTCGACGATATAAAAAAATCATATAGCTCGCTTCTGGCTACCTCTTACAAATCTGGCAACAACGTAACTCATTTTGAAGAAATGATGAAATTCTTAAATATTTCGTGGAAACAATGCTTTATTGCCGGTGTCACGGTGAAATTTTTCCCCCTAGAAATTTTTTTCCCCCGAAAAAATATCACTGTAAAATCTTTCCCCCGGAAAAATATCCCCGGTGAAATTTTTCCGGGGGAAAGAAATTTCACCGTTCAGTTGTAAATAATTTTTAACATCTATTTTCAACTTTCCAATTAATTTCTTTTTTCCGAATCGAATTTTTAATTGTTTCTTAACGTGATTGACAATATTTTTGTGAAGTAATTTCATAAGGAGAAGGCTCCAGCCCCTAACAAATAATAAAATTCTCAAAAAACTGAGATTTTCATCTCCATGCAAGCTTACGTGAATCCATGGGGTTATTTTTGAGAAATTGATGTTTAGAAACTTGCCAACTGGGTGTTTCGGCCAAATCTCTACTTAAAGCAAAGAACTCCAGCTAGTAGGCATTAATCAAATGTGCAATTAGATTGTATAAATTGAGTAGAAAAGTAAATCATTATGACTAAATCGATTGAGTATCAAAATTCTCCATAAGATTTAGCAGAAAATTTTGACAAAACTGATTTCCTAAAAAAATGGTGGCCGGCCACATAAACACATTTGGGTCGATTTTACAGTTTTGAGAAATCATTATTCGAAAACTTTTTAGCCTATATTTTCAGCCTTTTTGTCAGAAAACTTTTTTGCTAATTTAGCTAGTTTCGTGAACTCATTTGAATGTTCTGATTATAAGCTTTTAAAACGATGTTATAAAACTCTTTCCAACTCCCAAAATTGCGAAAGTTATAGCGTTCCAAAAGATACCAGAACTTTAAAATTGAGAGTTAAACAAGCTAAAAGGATCAATCTTAACTCGGTTATACTATACTCTATGCATTCACTGCTTCCCTGGGAATTTTCCAAAGGATATAGGATCTGTGAATAAATCCTTAAAAATTATGGGGACACAAGAATTAAGTTTAACTTCAATTAGTTCAACTTAAATTTTACTCTATCGGCCGTTTACCGTTCGTCGTTAAACTAACTGGCAGTTATCATGAACTGGCAGTTAACTCTCAGTTAACAAACTGCCAGGTAACTGCTAGTTAAATTTTACCTGCACCAAAAGGCGTTAACTTGCCGTTAGTTAACTGACAGTTAAATTGACGGTTAACCTGACGTTAAACTTAACGGTTATTTCAGTCACGTGAGAACAGCTCTAGCGGAATCAAATTTCGCATTGCTTAAATTTGTTCATCTTTCTGCTCCTATCACACAATGGACGTTAACATTAAAGTTAAAGATATATTACTTAGCGTTAAAGTTTAGCGTTTTCATTCGAGGGAATACGGTAGCCGTTTTGAAAGTCTAAAATATTAGCTGTTGGCAAAAGGCAGCAAAAACAAAATCGAAATCAATGTTTGGAAAAACGATATCTCTGACAGAAGTTCTTTTAGCCATTGCAAATGGACGGGAGTAATCTAGCATAGGGTTGTTAATTTAGATGTAAAAAGTAATTAATTTTTTACACCTGTTTTAGCGGTGTAAAAAGGTGATGAAAAGTGTTAATAAAAAGTGTAAGATATGAAAAAATTCGAAAAAAAGCAGCGTCAAAGGTGTTAAAAATATGTAGAAATCTGGTTAAAAAGTGTAAAAAAGTGGTGTTAAAACTTGTAAAAATTTGACAAAAAGTCGAAATTTACTGGTTGAATAACTGTAAAAATATTTCCAGCTTTTTTACTTTTAAATTTACAATCCTGATCTCGCCTCGCAAACCGCTTGGAAAAATAGTACCCTTCTGTTGTTCTCCCGGTAGGTCCAGAATTCAAAAAGCGTGTCATTGCTACGCTGACGTTCAGTTAACCGTCATCAAGCTGAGGGTTAAAATGGAAGATTGATCGTTAAGTTAACTCTAAACTTAACGGTCAATTGGTGTTAACTGTAAACTGTGCAATAAGATTAACTGGCAACCAAAAGTTAACTGACTGTTAACTGCCAGTTAATAATAACTTCGAGTTAACTATCAACGGTGCAAGTCGGTGTATATCTCCGTTTTTTAATCCGTTTGTATTTTTGGAATTGAATCCGCAAATAAGGGAGCATTACAAAAACACATAGGTACAGTAATGATCAAGTGCAGCCATTAAATCTCTCACATTGAACATTTCTACATCTGTGACCTTTTTAAAAAATTATTTTGCATCTCTAAAACGGAAGAATTCAAGGCAAATCTATATTAATCTCAGTTTTGAGAATTTTATTATTTGTTAGGGGCTGGGGCCTTCTCCTTATGAAATAACTTCACAAAAATATTGTTAATCACGTTAGGAAACAATTAAAAATTCGATTCGGAAAAAAGAAATTAATTGGAAAGTTGAAAATAGATGTTAAAAATTATTTACAACTGAACGGTGAAATCTTTCCCCCCGGAAAAATTTCACCGGGGATATTTTTCCGGGGGGAAAGATTTCCCCGGTGATATTTTTCCGGGGGGAAAAATTTCACCGGTGAAATTTTTCCGGGGGGAAAAATTTCTAGGGGGAAAAATTTCACCGTGACACCGGATTTATAGAGATTGCCAGAACCATAGGATAACGTGGGGGGTGCAGACCCCCCCAGACCGACAAAAAATGGGTATACCCCCTCGCAGAGAAAGGAAAATGGGTAGACCTTCTCGTCCAGAAGGAAAAAAGGGCAGACCCTTCAGCGATTTTTACCAGAAATTGCTCATTTTTAACAAATTTTAGCGATTTTTCAAAAAAATTTTAAAAATCGTTAAAAATCATCATTTTTTACTAATTTTTGGCCAAAAATGTTAAAAATTAGCAATGTTTGGAAATTTTGGGTAGACCCCCTTAACATTTTGGAATTTTCAGGGGTAGACCCTTCGCTAGAGTCGGGGTAGACCCCCCAAGAATTGGACCCCGTGTTAGTGTATGGAAGCAAACTTATCTTATTCTACGCATCATGATGCTATAAAAATTATCGCTATACGACTTTACCAGCTCAAGTTAAAGTATTTAATTTGTCGAAAACGCCCGTTTTTGAAACATATCAGCGTTTCGTGTTTACACGCTGAGAAGCCCCTCCCCCGAGAGTTTGGCCTTAAGGTTTCGAGCATATTGCAAGCTTTTAACGTACTAGGAAGGGTAGAGTGTCTTACTCTTCCTTTCATAGACTCTTGGTAAGGTGTGTCCACTCACAAAATGTTTTTAATCCAAAACTGTCTGTTTTATGTGGTTTCATTAAGAATGCTCTAGAACTACGTAAAATGTAGTATTTATTGAGCTTTTTCTGGTTTGCTGTCTTTTGTGCTGTTTCAATTTCCAGAGGTATAAGCAGTTGAAGTTGGCCAAATTTTGTTATGGGATTCCGCTTATAATCCAAAAGCTTTCTAAAATTTGTTTACATTTAAAGGTTAGACAGAGGTTGTGGACAGCACAACGGTGGTACGAAATTCAGAAAATTCTGAACTAAGAGTGGTTATAATAAAAACCAAAATCGTCTGTATCAGCATCAGCTTCCGATCCTCTGACAATTAATTAAGGTAAAGGTTTGCCCCAGGAGATACCTTCGTCCTGCCACAGGACGACGTGGGGTGCCGGTGCTCATCCCCGGATTCTCAGTCGTAGGTCCAGGAGTGTGGACACTCCTAAAGCTTGACAATTAATTAAGTCACTATGATTCCCTTTATGTCTTTAAAACGCCTGTAAAATACTTTACAAATGAAAATCTATTCAATCGAAGCTCAATTTGAATAAAGACCCCTAAAATTAAATTTTAAAACAGCCACCTCTGAAAATTGGGTTAAAATTTTTTGGTTACCCGGGTAATGTCGCAATTATCCGACTTAGGGCCTTTTCAAGAAAGGGTATGGTAGAGTAGAGTAGAGTGGAGTTAAAATTAACTCTTTTCATGAAAGCACAGTTAATTTTAACTCTACTTGTTTTAACTCTCATTAACCCTGCAGGGTTAAAAGCTGTAGAGTTAAAAGGAGTAAAAAATTACAGAGTTAAAATTAACCCCATAGCTTCATGAATAGAGTTAATTTTAACTCTGCTTAACCTGCGTGTTTTGCCTGGGGTTAAATTTCAATAGAAAATGCTCAGGAAGAGTTAAGCAGAGTTAAATGTAACCGTTTCATGAAAAGGGTATAGAGTTAAATTTAACTCCACAGGTTTTTAACTCTACATACGATTCTTGAAAACGGCAGAGTTAAAGAGAGTTAATTTTAACTCTTTTCATGAATCCACGCTAGGCTAACATTTTTACTCTCTGTAACTCGCAGGGTTAAAATTAACTCTTTCTGGAAAAGGATCGAATTAATTGTAACTCTACTCTACCCTTTCTTGAAAAGGCCCCTAGGTCTTCGGGTAGTGCCGGAAACCCGATCTAAATTTTTGGACCCGTGCCCATACCTATATTGTACAATAATATTATTAGAAAACATTTCCTGTTATGGAGGACAAGTATAAAAGTTAGCGTTGAGTGAATCTTTGTCAGGCTCAGGCCTACTTAAATTCTTCGTCAAAGCCTAATGCAGGATCTTCTTCGAGGTTCTTTATCGCTAACTGATCGCATCATGTGATCTGCCGTTTTCTTGAGAGGACCGTAGTGTCGAAATACGTGGATTCGAGTCATTAGGAGAATCTCTTCCACAAAGTGACGATAAGCTTTGCGATTAGACCAAATAATGGCAAATGGTTCTTGAATCTAAATAAAAGAATTAAAACAGATTTGACCTCTGAGCCCTGATGTAGTTTTGCGCAATGCACGCACAGTTATGAAAACTGATTATATAATGTTGTGCAGAGAGTCGTTTTAAACCTAATATTGAGAATGAGTCGAATGTTAAAGACTTCCACTTTCTGTGGTTAACTTGTGGGCATGATCTGCCTAGCACTTTCCGCCCGTGCTTAACGCTAGATTAAAGCGAAATCTAGTTTAGATTGAGAACGGACAACTTTGAACCAACTAACTTCTTCGGTGTCTTCTACTTCTCCCAATAAGGCGTCCATGAGATAGTCCACTGCTTCGGCTATTATATAACCTTCCTCTGCTAAAACGCAGTCCTGCCTTCCCATGTTTCTTGTCCAACATTTATAGGCCAAACAAATCTAAAAGCGAGATGCTGTTCGTTCACTTATATTTTTATTGTAGCTAACTCGGCAAAGGGGGCGGGACGGGATGGACACCACAACGTTTCGGCTTTCCACACTTGTCCTTAACTGTCGAGACCAATTTTTTGAGGATTTCTGGTAAAAGGGTTTCCGGGGCTCCGCCGCAAAGTTTTGGTCTAAAATAGGAGCCTACGTTACGGTCCAGGCCGGCAGCGCGCCGACTGTAAGCTTATTTACTAGCAGTTGAATGAAGTATTTTATTACTAGGTTTGAATACCAGAAAACTTTCAAATTTTACTAGACTCTTAAGGTGGTGATTCCTTTTGGGCACGTATTGTTATTTGGCGGCGTAAATCAAGATGAAACTTGATGAAACTTTCCGAAATAAGTTCTTTTAGCGTTCTAACACCCTCCGCGCTATCCCCATTCAAAAATTCGAGATTTCCGGTCAGAGTGGTTTTTCCCAATTTCTGAACGTTTGGCAGCTGCTATACAGTTATGACTATATTCATTCGAAAGATCTCATTGAGCTTCATATTTTTGCTTTTTAAAGAAACTTTCTAGCTTTTCTCTATCGTGAGATATAGCCGATTTTCTTGTTTTGGCGTCGAAAACTTGTCATTTTTGCGGAAATCAAATAATCCAACATTTCTTGAACTACGCAAGCCGTAAAATCAAACTAAGGGCGTCGATAAGGTTTCAGGGACAAATTATCCGACGTAAGATCGTCTTCCAACTGCTATCGTGTAGGCTGCTATTATAAAAATGTAGTTTTTGCAAAAACACGACCAATTTTTTTCCAAAGATTGTGGAGCATTCGTCATGCAAGCTGGAGGGCTGCTATTTAACAGATGCGTTCTGCACAAATATACCCAGGGATGATTTTTTAGTTGCCCCGATTGCTGCTTTCTAGCTAAAGTAATCGCTTGACAAATTTGGAAAAAGTAGGCAAAACGCAGGTTACGCACACATTTCAGCTTATTTCTCTATAACGAAGAGCGATTTCACAATAAATAAAAAATCGTCCCCAGCTATTTGATGGAGGTATCGAATGATATAACCGATGTCTCGCGAAAAAATTTACTTGAGTCTGCAAAAATTCTGGAAAATTATACTTCTTCTAAACTGTCTTAAAAAAACTTTAGAAAAGCAACATTAGTTTCGTGGCATGCATTAAAAACAGAAAATGTCAAGCTACATTTTGATATAAATATGGCTTCTTAACTCCAAGTAGGTGAATGAGTAATAATGGTGCAAACTTTATGTGACCAAAGGGAATCACCACCTTAAGGCGCAGCTGTCTAGGAACACCAGAAATGTATGCTATCTTATTACAGACGTGGTAATACACCACTTTAATATATGCAGGGAAAGTTCTCAAGAAGCATTTTATACGTTTATAAATAGCTGACTGAAACAGTTACGGCACACAGTTAAGTCTCTAAAATCATTGCTCTAATTTTAACGTTCGCAACATTGAAACACCAAGAGGAATTTCAACAAAAAATTTGGAGTTTTTTCGTAATTTTGCGTTGCTTAAAAATGAAAAATTTCGTGGGCCGGGGCGGCGGGTCGAAAAATTTCACGTGCCGGGTAGGGCGGGCCGAAGCCTGTTACAGGCCGCCGAGCGGGCCGAGAAAGACTTTTCGCGGGCCGGGCCGCAAAAATTCGGCCTGTGCAGGCCTCTAGTCTAAAATCGTTAATTTCGGAACTCAAATTGAGCTTTAGTTTGTTTCAGATTAGTTATAGGATATATGCATAGCAGTGCATGTAGAAAACAAGGTAATTTTATTGTATGTGACAGTGCAACAGGGTAAGGTAACAGTGCATGCCCGTTATTATATGCACAAGTCTCCGTTTAGCATTTTCACGGAGCCTTTATAACATCTTTTAATTTACCTGTGATCCAGCCAGATCTAGAAGTGTTCGCTCCATCCAGTGGAACACGCCAGTGAAACTGGCCCAGTCAATCTCCACCTTTTTGGCGAGTCGCTTCTGTCTCCGCAGCGAGTCCGACTCCAGGAGCTGAGCCTTCGTGCTCATTTGCATTTCCATTCGTCGCTGTGCTGTCGCTTTTCTAAAAAATATAACCGATAACCGTTTACAAATTATGTAGTTTTTCTCATTCCCTATGTAGGAAGTGCTTTTGCAGTGGTAAGCGATAAGGAATAAATATATACGTTTGTGTTGGTTTTTAGATTACACAGGAGTGTCAACTATATCCCTCTGTAAATGTAGTGAATGAGTGACGATCTCGAAAGTCTAAGGTGATCTGTAGGAAGCAAAATTTTAATCTAGGCCTTTAAAGTTTTTAAATTAATTTTTGCGGTTTGGAACAGCCAAATAGTGTTTTTCAATGCTTAAATTCTTTAATTTAAATTCTTACGGATAATAGTATGAGACAAGTCATTTGGAACGACATCAACTGATCCTGGTTAAGTAGCCCTGTCAGATTTCGAGATTTCTCTGGCGCAGAAATCTCAATTTTTAGCAAGTTTTGAATTCGTGTTTTTGCAAAGACCAGACAGAACCATAGCAATATATAAAGACCCACAAAATGTCCGAATATATATTTGCACATTATTAAAGATGACTTTGAGGTCAATTTTGGGTACACTTGTTGTAGCCAAGTATTTCGCTAGGGTCAAATATATATGAGGGTCTGAGAACCATTGAAGATAGCTGAAATTAGCAGTATTTCTACTTTTCGAAATATGATAAATTTTATATCAATCGAAGGAACATTTTTTCTTGGGAGTGCGCAAATGCGTCAAATTCAAGCTATGGGCGGTTAAGGGCTTGTCGTGGCTTTCCACCGACGGTGCTACTCTTTAAATCACTAAATAAATCGTTAAGTAAAATTTCCCCACTATAAACAACCCGGGATTCTCTGTTAACATCTGTTATTAAACATACTATCTAATGAAGCTTCTTAGTACAAGACGTTCAGGTGTAAATTTCCTCCGTTTGCTGCGGCGCCGACATTTTCACCCATTTTCAAATTGCATGCAATTAAGTTGCTGATTAGTCGTTTGAACTCAGCTATACTACTCAAAATTTAAACCTCGATGTGCAGGGCATGTGTGACAAAATATTTTATCTAAAAATGACGACAAAATGTTTCATGGTAAACCCCATTAAAGTAAGCTTTTTGCCAGACTGAGTATGAAAGTTTGTAAGTATAGAGTCCATAATTTTTTAACTTTTAGCATTTTGAATACTATTGAGAGGATAGAACGTTTTGTCGTTCTGAGAATTGGAGAGAGTCTGCTTATCCTACAGCTAAAACTAACATTGAAGATTCGATTAGTTAAGGCACAACTCAGCTGAACTTACGGATCCCACTGGGGTAGATTGGGCGAGATCCGTCGTTTCGGTCTTCCTCTGTCGTCCAAGTCCAGGGAAAAGGAGACCCTGCGACTGGCTGCCTGGGCCTCCGTTCCGTCCACCTCTGACTCGGAGTGGGATGAGTGAAGCTTTGGTCGGACGTTGGGAACGTGACAGGAATCCTCCATCTGACAGTTAGGGGCGAAGCTCACGGATCGTCTGGGACTATCTGGGCTGCGCTGGGAGGGCTCGTTGTAGCTGTTGGCTCTCAGGATCCCGTCCACCTTCAGTGCAGATCGGATAGGCGGACTGTCAGTGGGGACTTTCAGAATGCCTCCGACGCTGACGTTGCTCTCCGTGCTCTCTCTTCGACTCAGACGCTCATCGCAGACGTATTCCTCGTCCGACTTGTCCACTGAGCGCTGTTTCTTCAGTTTTTCTCGCCAACGAGGCATTTCTTCGTTTCGCTCTAGTTCGATTCCAGAGTCAGTGGAAAGTGAATCAGACCCGACCTGTGGTTCTTCTTTTCCGTCTTCTTCGTCGAAATATTTGTCGATATCGGAGTGATTTTGAGCTCTCCAGTATCCTTTTGGTTTCAAATTTTTAGGTTTATGCGAAGGAGATCTACTTATTCGACGTAGAGAGGGAGCCGAAAGGTAGCAGTGTTTTAGGGTGGTACTCTGGCGGCGAAGTTTGGCAAAATCAGGGATCGGGATTTCAAACGCAATCAATGGAATATCACAAAAATCGTACTTGATCACAATTATTTCAGTAGACAGCTGAC
Source organism: Trissonchulus latispiculum (assembly GCA_030248195.1). Lineage (NCBI taxonomy): Eukaryota > Metazoa > Nematoda > Enoplea > Enoplida > Ironidae > Trissonchulus > Trissonchulus latispiculum. The sequence goes on along the minus strand of JASAND010009197.1, from coordinate 5,637 downwards.
GCTGTCGGCTGTCAAAAATAATTTCACCTGTCCAAAAAGTGACACTATATCGATGTCTCTGTTTCAGTTTAACGGTTTTGCTGACCGTTTCGCAGGAATCGGGTCTACGGAGACGAAAATCTTCATTGGCGATGGCAAATCCGGGACTCGGATTTTCGGGTTCGATCAAAATAGTGGCAAGACGACGCAAATTGACACGACTGTGCAGCGGATGTGAGGTATCATTATTGCTACAATCTACAGAACTCATAATTTAGAATCAGAGTAACAGTTTTGTAGAAATGAGGAAGAGTCGCACCAATCAAAAGACAGTGCCGAAAATGAATGTATGAGGAGAAGGTCGAGAAGTCAAAAGATTAAACAAATAGGGCATTATTTTGCCAGCGAGTTTAGCTATACCTTAAACCTTTTTTAGAAAACAAATCGGCTGCTAGAAGATGGATAGGCAAAAAATGAGTAAAGAATCTGGAACACTTGGGCCCCTGGTGTCGAATTCAAGACAGGCAGGCCCGCTTCAGGACTGACAACCCAATAGGCACTCGTTCTGACGCAATTAAAAACAAACGGATGCGTCAACTGGCAACGCTTTCAGCTGATTAGCCCGCATAATTTTATGAATTATTAATTGCAAATTTCACAACTGACATCTAATTTGCAGTTTGCACTCCTATTTTCAGGCTTCATTTTGATAAAAAATTGATTTCTTGTGTTTGGCAGCATCGATTTGCAACCAGACTCAGAAAGCAGATTTCTGCACACTTTTTGCCCCAAGTCCTGTCTAAATATTTATGCCTCTATTTATTTTAAGGTTGCACTTTCGACTTTTGGCCCCAGTCTGATATTGTCTTCTAGCACAACAAAATTTATCTGAATGAGCTAAACTTCTGCTACACGTTTAAAATTTTAAAGTTTATAATTGTTATACTTTTACTTGATTTCTATTCTGTCAACTATTTCATTGTTTCAAACATCAAAATGTGGTTGATAAAGGAACCGGGGCTCATCAATTTTTTTCCATTTCTCTCGTACTCGAGTAATTAATGTAAGCAGCGGCTGCATGCTGTAGAGATACAGTTGCACACTTACAAAGACCACATGTTACGCTTGAAAATTAAGAAATTTCAAGAAAAAGTACATAATGACATGATATGTTTCTTTATGACAACTTTATTATTTTAATGAGAAAGAATTTTAATAAGTATGGTGCAGGTAAGGTGGCAGAATGCAAACCCTAGGTATTCTAAAATGAGGTGAGTTAGTGAGTGAGTATTATCATTGCCATTAGGCAAACCAAAAGCGACTATGAGAATACACTGTCCTAGTCTAAGATTTCCAAAAGAAACCTGCACATGGCAGATCATTAAAACGTGATTAGCTACATTAACGAAATGCAATGAAGCCCGAATTAAGATTTAATTCTAATTAAAATCGTTGTTTTAGAATTGGCTTGTCAACTGCAAGAGCAAACCATTCGTCCCATTTGCACAAGTCTCCTTTTAACCGGGTAAATGAAACGTGACGTCCTCTAACTTCTCACGTAATCAACCGCCAGTTATGTTTGATTAATAATTTTTTAGTTGTTCCAGTAGACGGTGCCTGTTTTGTATCGTTCTGTTATCCAAAATCCAAAAGTCTGCAGAAAAAATTACAAAAATACAGTTCTGCCTAGCGGTGTACAATGAAAACATGAAATTACAGTACTTCAAATTCTAGGTAATAAACCGCTAATTGAGGGCCTATCAAAGTTGAAGCACAAAAGTTATATGTTAAGCCAATATACCTGTGTGGCGAAACATAAAAGGCTCAATATTCTTACAATTTCTAATATGCTACTTCGGCTGCAAAAACTCAATGAGCCTCAAAGCCTAAATGTCTAGAGTCTAGACTAGACTTGGGGCCTTTTCGCGAATGGGTTAAACGAGTTAAATTTAACTCTACTCTACTCTACTCTACTCTACCCATTCGCGAAAAGGCCCTTGGTTAATTAAAAACTGCGCAGCTTAAATTTCTGGAAAATTAAATTTTAAATGTGTAGATCGCAACGTGATTGAATAATCACGTTGAGTGAGACGCAAATTTTTACTACATAAGTGGAAATCAGCTGTTTCCTTGCTTTATATATTAGTCTGTGTTATTTATTAGAGTTTTTAACTGTCCCATATTGATAATGCAAAAGTACGGGATGAACAGATTAGTTTTGAGAAAAACTTTATGCTAAGTGATATCACAGAAGTTAACAAAAAGTTCAAATAAGAAAACATGATAAAAACTTGTACTGTGGAGTGAAAAGGGGGATTTTGGGGGCGTGTTTTGGACAGGCTAGTTGGTTCGTCAAGTACCACTTTTGCCAAATTGAATAGGTATAATCAACCGGAGGCTCCGTCTAAGGTACAGCTGCTCAGAGAAAATGCTCTCACTCTCAAATTAGAGACCCACTCAAAATAGGCTCACTCGCTGCTAAACATGCCTACCATGCTCACCCTAACTTAAACGTTTCACAAAAAATTTACATACATTTTCTTCGCCCACTACTATGAACCCAAATAAATATAAAACAGCATGGGTGAACTGTGTTACCTACTAGAGATACAGTATTCTATCTAGAGTTGTTCGGGGGCTGGACTTCGGGCCGGCCCCCGGGGGGCTGGCCCCGGGGGCCGGCCCCCAACCGGCCCAGCCCCCTTCCCAAAATTGGGGGCCAGCCCGAGGCCCAGCCCCCAATTTTGGGGGCCGGCCCCCACCGCGGCCCCGGGGGCCGTCCGCAACGGCGGCCCCCGGAACGGCCCCCGGCCCCCAAACCATTCTAATCTTGACATTTCCGTATAAACCATTTGTAGTGCTCCACCTAAAACATGCACTTAATGCATACCTGGCTGTTATTTCCTCCAGTACGCATACATTATGCGTCTGCACGCCTTCTTGCGTTTTACTCCAACGCATAATAACACCTAGGTGGTGTACAACTTTCATTTCTTTAACTTGGGTTCTTGCAGTGGGAGGGAGGCTTGAGACTTATCTCGCTCCACTTGCAGTGTGCAATGCACATGTGCGCTGAAAAGTTGTACACATTGGGTTCGTATTCGGTCTTCCGCTCTTTCTACTGAAGCACCTGTGGCTCAGTTGGTTAGAGCGTCTGCGCGTTAAGGAGAAGACGCGGGTTCGAACCCCGCCAGGTGCCCGGATTTTTCGGGTGCCTGGTGGTGTACAACTTTCATTTCTTTAACCAAGTTTTCTCAATGTTTCTGCAACCTTTCTCTATAAGTATGGTCTTGAATGGCTGAAGTCTACAGCCTACTAAGCTTGCTGTCGTTCCATCACCTCTTAAATATCTGAGTCGAGTAAAGGACGATCACATATATATAAACGAAACATGGTTTAGTTGCGAAAGCTGCTTCATCTTAGTCAGCCTTTAGCCAACTGCAGGGCAGGTTAACTATTTGGTTCAGTTTTGCGATCGCATTGAATTTTTGTTTAACCTGTCTGCAATAGCAAGAATATTAACCGACCTGCTTGTTTGCACTGCTTCATTTTTGTTTATAATTTGACGTTTTGTTAGGATAGGAAATAAAAACAATGTCTGTAATGGTTCTTCCTAAGAAAGCACACTTTCATACTGCCGGGGGCCGTTTGGGTGCCGTCCATTCGGACGGCCCCGGGGGCCGGTTGGGGGCCGGGCCCCCGGGGCCGGCCCCCAAATTAGTGGCCCAGCCCCCGGCCCAGCCCCCAATATTCGGGAGGCCGGGGGCCGGCCCAGCCCCCTTTTTAGGGAATCGAGGACAAGTCTAATTCTATCCCATTGTGATAAAAATAAATTTGAAAAGTCAAAATACTAGTCTGTGTTAAAATTATGAAAAAGAAAAATGGTCATTGTTGAGTACTTTTATCTACCAATGGGGATTGGAGTTAACTTCTTTTCCTACTCTTTTTTAATTAAAAATTTGTGCAAGCTGGCAAATGTGAGCTAAATTTTCAGTGCAAGCTGGAAGGTTTGGAAGCCAAGCCTCTATGGCTATCAGGTTACTGAGACACAAAAGAAATAGACTAAAAGCATGGTTTTTGTCCAAAAAATCTTGTAAAAATTTAAAAAAGTAATGCAAAAGTTCACCTTAATGAAGGTGCCGTGCGCTCATATTCACTTATAATAGAAATTTACTGATTTGCACATCTGCAAATTTGTAATTTGCACACAGTGTACGCTGGTAACCAAAATCCCCAACAACACTTCTGAAATAGTTCTGTATACATATAATCAAGAGTAACTCAATACAAAGGAGTATGACAAGCGTCGCGCAATGTGTAGGGTTGTTCCGATAACAAATTCTCCGGAAGCTTAGACCCTTACACAAATTGGGCACACGTCAAGCTTAACGTGTAAAGTACACTGACCCCGATCCCCCGTTCGGTCAGCGTACATGTATAGGGGCGGGATTAAAGAGGGTTGCTTTACGGGTGGATGAAAAATGAATTTTTAGTTCCTTTCAATTTATTACAGTAAACATCAACAAATCGGGTTAATTGGAACACAGAGGTTTAGATCCTGATTGCAATAAATTGTATTTTTTAGCTAAAAACAGCTCTCACGAACAAGAAATTTAGTTAATTTTATAAATGAATGAAGTAATATCAATAAAATCAAATACAGACTCGATTGAATGCAAAAAGCTCAATTAAGAAATACCGGTCCGTGATGGGATTATGTCTGATTATATTTGCTTAATCTAATCAGTTGATCAGAACCTAAATTTAGCTTAATAGACTCATCCAGGAAAGAACAAAGGAAGTTAGGGTAGACGTTACTTGAAGCTTTGGCTCAAATTAGGTACTATGTGGACTTTTCCTTTGTTAAATGCTAAACTAAACAACGTTGGACCAAGTCTTAAAAATGAGGTTATAGAAACGTGGTTTTAAATGTCCCTGGTCCTATAGGATTTGTCAGGAAGTGCCAGACTCTAAAAAAATTGAAAATCGTAGTCTAATGACTATAAAGCTATGACGAAATTTATAGGACGACCTTACTTACACAATCTGCCTATACAAACTCATTTATTCATTTCTAATATGCACAGAACTAAAAGTGACTTATTAGACGAGGAACATATTCGTTCACTAAACCTTTTGGCGAAATAGCGAGGTCATGGCAAACAAATATATGAATTCGATTCAGATGAATTAAAAATAGAAGGTGACTGTGAGCGAAGGGGAGATAAAAATAGAAAACTGAAATACTAGCCATGTTTCATTTGAAAATATATTTCATTCGTTTTTTGGTAGCAGCCTAGTCAGAGAAACTATAGTAGTCCGATATTCCTACAGCAAAGGAAACAATTGGAGAACGAACAAAAAACAAAAGATGAATCAAATCAAGTCACGTTAGCATTACAAGCTGCGGGGGATTCAGAATCCTGTCTATTAGGTTGCAATGGGAAGACATATTAGAAGCAATATTAAAATTCTATATTTCCTCTGGCTGAAATGGAAAAACTTATCTAAAAAGACAAATGATTAAGAGAACCAACAACATAACTGTTTGCACTTCCTAAAAAAGTTCGAGATATAACTCAAACCTAAAGGATTTCAATTAAAAAGAGAAGACTTGGTTGGGTTCTGGTTTTGCAATACAACATTTGTAATGAACTG